>JAVCKZ010060407.1:0-29790 GCA_034780755.1 Lepetodrilus elevatus
AAGGTTTTTGGAAGTACAAACATGATTTTATGTATGTCAAGTGAATGTATTTTGCAGTTGTAGCTATGAACTAGTCCCAAATGACCATAAATATCTGTGATATTATGCCTTTAAATGCACACAATCACGGTTTGTTGACACCGAGAATCTCCACTGAGTGTCTATTGGGTTTACTCCCACTTTCTCGACCAAAAGTGTGACGTAGGCAAAAAGCAGTGATGCGTAAATTGGGAAAATGGGAATGTACAAGCCTTAACTTGATCGGATTAATCTGACCAAATAAGGGATAATGACACCTCGTTGAAGGATTTAACTACCGCAGTTTGTCAGGTTAGAACAAATTGAACAGGGTTAGAAATTCCCACTCGCCCGGTGGCCCATGGCGACCTTCTTTTGTTATGGGCGAGTATCTTTTTAGGGTAATCACTCTTCTTATTTGACTTACTAACTAGCCCATTGGCTTGTTCGAAGTTGTACATTTTTGCACCAACTTCTAACCCTGACTGAAATACAAACAAAAGAGTGGATTTAAACCAACAACCACCAACTATAATAGACATAAGCTGTGTTCACACTGAAATCGCTTTCAATTCGAATTCTCCAATTTGACTTTGGGAATTTGATTTGATTCAATCCGATTTGAGTACGTATGTTCTCACTGTAATGTATGTTGGTTTGGCGTGAAATCGTTCATACTTGAGTGCCTTTAAACGATGTTCATGCTTTCCTGAATGCAGGGTTAGAACTTAACTTCAAAACATACTCACCCAAATAATAATATTTAATAACAAAACAAAACATGAAATTTCTACTACGGTATCCCATAGCGTAGGATGCCTTTAAAACATAACTGAGACAGACAGTGAGGCAAAGGTTGCGCGAAATCGACGGCACAGGTTTGCGTGATTAATATGCCCTGTTCCTTTCACCTGTGCTGTGAGTGTTCTCGCACAGACATCTCACACAAGCAAGAGGGCGGCAAAGAGTTGCCTTACTTTTTCTGTGCCGTCTGCATCACCTTGCTAGTGAGTACAGCCCGTACACTGTGTGAAAACTGTGTTCCTTTGAGAAAAGTGTCTGGCCGGCGTACGCTAGACAGTGTGCTGATCTCAAAGGAACGCACCCATAGACAGCTACCGAAGATGTCAGGCCCATATAATGCAGCAGATTTCTGTGGCAACGGAAGAACGTGATAAAAATATTGCTGGCGCATTAAATCCTACCTACATAAAATCAAATTAATCCATGCCTTCGACAATTTCCTAGCGAGCGCGTTTTACCATGAGGCAGTAGTCCTCTAAAGATGACTGCACATACTCGTGTCAGTTCAAACCGGATTAAAATGTGGTTTGAGTAAATTAGTTCGAAAGTGGTTTGAAATGCCTGTAGTGTGAACAGTCAAATAGGATTAAGTCGGTCAATTCAGTTTAAAGCCTTGTCAAACCGGTTTGAGGCGCAAGTGTGAACACAGCTATAGATGATATAAAACATGCGGAAAATTTAGCTTACACAACTTCTTACAAAATAACATGTATGAAGAAGGTGAGAACCACAAAAACATCACAAATGTCTACAAACTTACCCTCAAAACGACCCTCAAAATGACTACTAATGCAGTATTGTTAGGGTTATTAATGCTGCCACTTACTAAATTATTATCACAACATACCAATAAATACTAAAACAACACACCCCAAGAACAAAGAATACCGGCAGATCGTGAAAGTGAAAATCCCAGCTTTTACTGTAACTGTAAGCTAAATTTTCTGCATGCCCCACTGGTTTTAATTATGTTTTCATATTTTATTTTACTGTTGTATTTTTTATCTCGTGGAATTGAAGAGTGGAATAGTATCCTGTGAATGGCACTCGATGCCTCACTGTAAACACCTGTAGATATCTGTATACATCTGTATACATGCTATGTGTACACAGGGACAAGCGGATGATCGCTCTGGTTAAATGGGAATTACGTCTGGAGTCGAAGAAAGAACTGAAACACTACCAGCATCGGCAGGCAATACTGAAGAAAGAGGTCTACAGTGCAGCACTGGCGTGTATACGGGTGAGACAGGGAGTGTAGGAACAAGGGAAAGCTAGATTAGAGGGGATGCACACACACACACACATACTGTGTCACACACACATACACACAAAACACACACAAAAAAACAACACACACACACACTGGCCATACGCTACTCATAGGTTAAATACGGTAAGTATACGTACAATTCTGCATTTTCAAGGGCTTCTTGTGCGTATGAACATTATTTTATGAATTTTCATACGCAACTCATTTTTCTCTCATACGCTATAGTGTGACAGCCCCTTAAAAGACATTGTTGAAAATTCTAGATCGGCTGATTCAGGTAAGACAAAGGCCTCCAAGTCGCACATTGTAAAGTCGCACTCGCCTGATCATCAAATCGTTGCTTGGAATGTTGGTTTTTACGCACATACATGTGCCGATGTAGGCTCAAATTTGCTATGGCTAGAAATTTGTCACTGGAATCTGACTCCATATTGTTGTTGTTAGGACGATAATCGAACAACACCGCGAGGTACCCACTAGTCAAGATCCATAACTCATGCTGGCTAAAGTTGCTATGTTGCATGTATCAATTTAACTTGCTAATTTGTCGTTTTTCTCCAAAAAAAACAAACCCAGATACATTTCCTAACACACAGTCTTTGTATATGCTCAACTTGACGCAAAACACTCATTTCTTTCCAGTTTGAGCGGATAGGCCTAAATCATTAGGGCTGTTCGTTTTGCCACCGGCTGAACCCCAATCGGCAGCCGATTGACCCCGGTATCCCCGCAAACGTGCTCGATTTGCCCCGTAATTCCACATTCTGAGCCACCAACAAGGGCCTGCTTTGCCGCTATCGAAAGACCAGCTAACACATGGCTTGTTGGGTAAGAAATTGGGCAAATCGAGCACGTTTGCAGGGTTAACAGAGTCAAGCGGCTGCCGATTTCTGGCAAAACAAACAGCCCTAGCTAAGTATGAACTTTCCCCTTAACCCCTCTCCCTGCTGGATTAGGTACTGCTGTCTAGGGCATTTCCGGTTGCCTACAGCATAGAAAGTGTTACAGTAATACGATTGTATGGAATCTCAGATATTTGCTTTCTGTAACTTGTTGAAAAGAAAATACCTAGTACCGGGTATGTTATATAAGGCATATGTTGGATAAATATATTTCTGTGTTTTAGAAAGTGTGCCTCCTTCATACAAGCTTTTCTTATCACAGGTTAGACGAGCAGCGATGAAAGAACTGGTTGAAAGAGATCGTGTAATGTATGACGAGCAATTGGCCGCAATGGGTATAGCCCTCAACAAACAAAGATTCTAATGTTATATTCATCATAGTTGTACATGTACTTTGTAATCTAATTGTGACCATTACATCAAGCTCAATTTTGTCATCTATTACGTGAATGACATCATAGATATTTCATTGCAAGTACAATTTATGGAAGTGCTTGTACTTATTCATGTAAAACTGCCTTAATAAATGTCAAATCCGTTCATACTTGTTAATCCATTGCCATTTTACCACGGTTATATCACTGGGACTATCATGGTGCTTAATTCCTACTGCAAACCTAATACTGACCACCGTTACTGTACTATTTGTTTTGTCACACATGCAAGATATATAGATGTGTATAAAAATGTACAATCATTAGTGCAAATATGCGTTAAAATCGTTACTAATATTCTCATTTTTACCATTTTTTTCATAATTGTAGTCTGGTGTATTGTTGTTCATTGCATATTATCATATTAGTAGAGATCTACCTCAACTGTCAAAGTATTCAAAATAATATTGCTTTTTCACCCTAGCAAATTGCCCAAGGTTTTCCAGAGGCAATATTTATATGATTCAAACACCGTAATTCCATGGCTTCCAAAGTAGAAAAGTACCTCCATCTTTCAAAGATGTATCTGTCATATTTTGGTAGAAGTATACGTATTTGGTGAAATCTTTATGTATATTATATATTTAATATATCTGTCAATAAAATATAGTCTTGACAGCGTTGTATTTTGTTTCATTTTGGACAGTTTCTTTCTGGGATACTCAGTACCGTAGTTGAATTCTGTGTGCAGACTTTGTTCAACAAACACATCTGATCCATTGGATTTGGTATCTTTCATTTCAATCCTGAGATCCATACAAGGTTCACAATACAAAACAAAATAGATAAACAGGAATTATTCATGTAAATTTTAATTTTTCATCCTTTCAACATGTTGACGAACCAAATGTACATAAAATATACACAAGAGACCATCAGTCACTCAGCTGGTCTACAGATATCTACACCACATTCTTACATCATAAATATAGAGACATTGTTCAAAATCAGTGTCCCGCCATACCTGTAGCACAGTCTAGCCAATCAGCACACTGTACAGATAGCTACAAGTTGTTTTAGCTTCTTGCAATGAGACTGTTGTACGCGTTTCATACGAATACAAAATAACCTGGATCCACAGGGATGCAATATTGTCATTTCAATAAAACTTAAATAAAGTTCTATGACAAATGTAAATACGGTATTCCCGTTGTATACCATATTTAAATTGATGCTTAGAATGTAAAAGATACTCTATTATTTATGCATAATTGAGAGTGATTATGGAGTTTAACGTCACTGTGGGAATATTCCACCCATTTGCAATGAGTAAACATTTTATTTAAATTTTATTTACGCATAAATTCATTCTATAAAATTTCATTACAAATATATATTTTGTACAAACCAATTGATCAAACAATGCTATATGATACATATAGTGTAGTGTCTGTACCTAATCCAGTAGGGAGAGGGTTAATGTCACATTAGAGGCATCACTTATTGAATGAATCCAGATTTCGAGTGGAAAATCAAATGACAGAAATTTCATTCTGATTTGTTTTAGTGTCAATTATTATGAAGATCCTGTGTATGAACTGAATCAACAAACTGTTAACCCTCTAACAGTTGCGGTGATAGCACTGGACAGTGTACAAACAACTAATACCATGTCACCCGTCTGACGTAACATCAACTTGCACACAAGTGTAGGTTAACCCCTGAAGTGTCAACACCATTATTAGGCACTAATTGCTTAAATAATTAAAAAATAAAAATAAAAATTAATGTATTAATTAATTACAAACCGAGAGAAAAAATGAAACTAGTTAGAATTTTAGGATGCTGTAAACATAAAAAAAAATAGCTACATCTTAATTTCACAAATATTGATACATCATTTACTTGTATTGACACTCCATGGGTTAACCAGCATTACATATACATGTACATTTATAAAGTTATATCTACATATTTTACATTGAAAGCTTGTACACGCGCCGAGTCAGTTTCTGAGAATGGACGGCAGTGATATTATGCCAGCACAAGCAGCAGTTTACATACATCCACATCAATAGTTAAACTAATATGAACCCTTTCCATGCTGGAGGAAACCAGAGAAGCCCTAAAGAGCAGTGTCTGTGCCTAATCCAGCAGGGAGAGGGTTAAAGCAGAAGATTGGTTGGTTGATTTGTCATTTGAGATCTAAAGCCACTTTCAATTTTTTTTCACTCACATCATGGTTTGCATGTAATAAACTTGTACTGCTTGTTGTACTAGTCTGGATTTCCACCAGTTTTTATAGCATAAATCGGAAGAAAGTAACAAATATGACAACCATAACATTCAAAAGATAAAAGGCAATACAGTGCTCCCTCGATATAACGTCTTTCGATGCACCACGGATTCAGATACGCGGGGTCCAACGTGGACCCCATTAAAAAACAAACAAAAGAAAACCCAACTTTTTTTCTCCAATTATATTTGTTGATATAACGCGGGTGGCATGTCATGGACCCCAACTTCAGCGTTATATCGAGGGAGCACTGTATTTCAAAAGTTAATGTATAAATTTAGATTTTTAATATGCAAAACCTCTCTGATCTATCTGTTCATGTATGTAGCGACTCTCTATAACTCGGGACATATACAAGCCATTCAGATATTGCATCAAGGTATGTGTGAAGATGCAATGAAGGAACACATATCGAGGTATGAAATAGCCCTGATTCAGCTCAGGGTATTGTATTATTCGACAATGCTTTCAACATACTGCAGACACGTCATACTTTCTGCAATAATACTTGCCCTAGTAAAACATAGGCTCAACACATTTATACAACTGAAGCACTCATAAAATATCACAATCTGTTCTAAAGAAAATGTCCTACATATTCGTGGTGCATCATTTACAACCCCAAAATAGCAACATTTTTCAAAGGATTTGCAACACCAACTAAGTGTGTGTGTTGCTGTTGCACCGTCTCATGTGGTGACCAAGTATTATTTGATGATGAGGTGGCACCAGTATGAGAACACAATGATGAATTGTGCGTGATACTCCGTATACAGCAATCACACGGACATATACAAAACTCCACTTCCCAGCGGAAACCCTCCGAGTCGGGTCTTTAATAAATTAATTATTAGTCGCAGTCATTAAATCCAAATTTCTCAATCATGAACGGGGAGAAATGTCGGTCATATAGTAAATTCTAGAAAGATTCTGTACACTTGTGATATTCCTGCACCAAGGTAACCTTAATGGTACCTGCCCACAAACTTATGTTACATGACGCTGGGGTTTACGGCTCTCAGAAACTGTACAGCATGAGGAAACCTGGGGGTTGGATTCAAACCTACACTGATCCTTGATCCCGAGACTTAACTTCCCGGCTAAGCCATCTGCTCATCGCTCAGGCGTGGCTGAATCTGGCTGCACACATATACGTAGTGTCGTTCCGTCTGTCACATCATTATATTGTTTCTCTGTGTTTGTCAGGAGAATGTCCGGCTAGTCACAAGATTGGACTTAATTCAGTCCCGAGATTACAAAACATTTTTGAGTAAAAACTCATTCTCAACTCAAGGTTTTGTTCACAAATTCCTATATAGAATTTGAGCTTGAGCATGGTATTGTACTTAAAAGGTTTCATAATTTCGGGGCCAGATTCACAATGTTCTGGTCATGTGTTCACATTACAATGCTTCAAAGCTCAGCACAGATCATGGAAAAGTCACGCAAACCCAGCAATGTAAAAAAATATTCAATTCAGATCTATGTAGAAAGTTTAGCCATTCTCTCAGGATTATTGCTATTATTCCATGTTCTGTGTCACCACTGTTCTCTGGGAACCACTAGCTTGCAGCCAACACAACACTATTACATGTTATTTCACAGTATGTGAGTAATGCCTTGCTCAATCTGCTGGAATCCATCCTTTGAAGTTGACCACCATCTGTATGGTATCTTCTACAGATTTCGTTCAGGATAACCTTGCATTTACAATGTTCTAGTTAGATCCCTTTACTTTACCAAGACCCCAGTGCTTGTCAACTATCCCAGTGCTTGTCCACTATCCCAGTGCTTGTCCACTATCCCAGTGCTTGTCCACTATCTCAGTGCTTGTCCACTATCCCAGTGCTTATCCACTATCTCAGTGATTGTCCACTATCCCAGTGCGTGTCCACTATCTCGGTGATCGTCCACTATCTCAGTGCTTGTCCAAGATCCTGGTACTAGTCCACTATCCGAATGCTTGTCCACTATCCCAGTGCTTGTCCAATATCCCAGTACAGTACCGAGATCCAAGAATTTTACCAAGATCCTTGTATTTCACCTGACCTGTCTACATATTTCATACATCACACACACACTTTGCACATGTTCACTCCAACTGTTTCAGAACAACTACACACTCTCTGCTCTGGAGCATTCAGTCTGCCCTGTAACACAATGAAATGCCATTTTGTGGATATTCCTCCAATTCCTTCGAGAACGTGGGAACTATTGGGCGATGATTTCGCTGCCGGTGCGACAGTCAATGGTTTGTGAATGGCATGAAGACGGTATATCACGGGTCACGAAGCACTAAGGCATTATGTTCTGTGAGGTGACAGTCAGTGGATGTCTCTGAGGAAACGCTAGGTGTCCTCGTGCTATTTGCCACCAAAGTGTGATATTGCATTCCCTGGGTTTTGACAGCAAGAACTACATTTATTTTCCTGCAAATGAAAGAGAAAAATGTTAAATGCACAGAACATGTCTTTGACATTTTTCAGTATTGTCCAGGCCCCCGTTCCACAGAACGATCATATTGCTATGAGAGTCTTATCTCCATGTTAACATATAGGAGTTACGACTCTCGTAGCACTCTCATAGTTCTGTTATGGAACCCTGACCTTACATACAGGTAATTGTATATTTTCTTTTACTTTATGTCATATACAGTAGACCTCGCATATACCGGCCTCGCATAAACCGGATCCTTGCATATAACGGACTGAATCTGAAGTCCAGATCCCGTCCAACGCTAATTGCGGCATATGCTTATAACGGACTTCGCATATAACGGACAAAAATAGCCGGTCCCAATGAGTCAGTTATATGTGAGATTTACTGTATATATAAAAAATAAGTTAGTATTTTAGTGATGTTCTTTTAAAGGATATGCTAACATTGGCCATTATTCAAACATCTATTTATTACAAATAGTATTGTCTGCACTGTGACTATATATAAACATACCCATATCCTAATATCATTTTGATATTTTTCAAATTCATGGCACCATTCGTCAAATTTTCTCATCCATCTCTGTTCTATTTCTTCTTTTGCTGAAACCAAACATGTAAATTTATTATACTATAAAACATAATTCAAATATTGACTTATCGTTTCAATTTGAAGCACATAACATTCAATATTACAATGTTAGATACATATGCAATTATTTACTCATATCATTGGCAAGTGGTATACTGCAATGGAAAAAAAAAAATAAAAAAATCACGATGACATTCATGACCATGAAATAAGTGAATATTCCACATTGGTGTTCTTACTTGTATCAACAGAGACTGAATATTCCACATTGGTGTTCTTACTTGTATCAACAGAGACTGAATATTCCACATTGGTGTTCTTACTTGTATCGACAGAGACTGAATATTCCACATTGGTGTTCTTACTTGTATCAACAGAGACTGAATATTCCGCCACCAGCCTCTCCTTGGCGTCTATAGCTCGGTACAGACCCTGATCTGCCGCAGACAAGTCAGGAATCACCAAGGAATTGTCGTGCGCCAGAATATGTCGAGTCGAGCGTAGCTGCGTGCCGTTCTTCGTCCATGTGACCAAACCTTCGATATTCAGTTTATACTCCACTGGCAGGGTCAGAGAACTTCCCGATGATCTCCAAATATTCTTGGAATCTGAAAAAAACAAACACATGTTTTCAACTTCAGTCTGTAACCAGAATAAATGTTCACTCATCATCAATAACTAAATACTAACTAGAAGAGTAGTAGTTGACTATCTGGCAGTAGATGATGTGTGGATTACTTACTGAACAACGGCTGTCCAAGTGCTTCTTCCACAGCAGATTCCCATGGCAATGAACGATCGATACTTTTATAGGTAACCAATCTGCAAAAGCAAAATGAGAATATTATTAGCTCAAAATTGCAACTATTATTGAGATGTGCGTCCTTCTCCAATGGTTGTACACGACTGGAACATTATGTTTAATTGTTTGACCATGAAGAACAAAATGTACACTTTTTGCGAGTAATAAAAAATAGATGTACAGTATTATCAGATAGATTTATAGATGATCTTAAAAAAAAAATAAAATAAAAAATAAAAAGTTAAAAAGTTGAAAAACTATATAATATATTTTTTTTAAAATATTTTTTTTATGTAAATGTATTTGTGCATATATTTTGGTACTCATTATGCGGTATATTTTCAAATACTGGAGTCTAGTGGACTGTGACTTACTTTCTATACTTGCTGATGCTGCGGCAGATGTTGGCATTCCTATCCCAGCCACAGTACGGGTCATACAGACACTGATCGATCTTCACGTAGTTGTCACAGACGTCGATTCTCAACTGGGTGACCGAGATGTCTGTACCCAGGTAAATGTATTTACCCTGAAACATGTCAATATTCATATATATTTACCCTGAAAAATGTTCATACATATTTACCTTGAAACATGGCAATATTACCTGGAAAAAACCCATTGCGACATGTTTACCATAAAACATGGGCATACATTTTTACATGAAACATTGTCAATACATATTACCGTAACCTGAATCAAGAATGATAGTCGCACTACAAACATTTTGATATTTCATCCTATATTGACTTTTGGAAAGGCAAATTCTGCACACATTGATACTGGGTCACCTTAGTCAGGTTCAAACTATGGACCTTTGGCTCAAAAGTCTTGACGACCTAGCACTGCTATGACTTATGGGTTCTACTCTACCCAACCACTGTGCCAACACACATGCGTTCTACTACATCCCAGCATGTATCGCTATAACTGGTGTATTTCACCGACAACTACCCGGTATGAGCCATTACTTACATGCAGCTTCATGCTCCACACAGGCCGGACATCCTGGAAGGGCTTGAACACTGTTGTGAGTATACTGTGTGGTACTTTGTGTATGGACTGGGACGGCCAGGCGAAGATCTTGTATACAACACCCGTATCTGAAACACAAGCAAGTGTGGCCATTAGTTACTTTTGTAGCATATCAGTTCAAATAGTAAACATGTGCTTCAACATTGAAGTACGATTCTGGGTCTCCTTTGGAAGGGTCAAACTAGGGATCTTCCAAGCGAATACTGAAGATGTCAATAACATGTATCAATTTATTTTTGCTGTTTAACCTTACTTTTAAAGTTAAGGCATACATTGTACGGTATGAAGTTTGACAGCAAATTGATGACCTAAAGCTCAAGGTCCACCTGAAGTAGAGAATGTACACTGTACTTACTACTGGCAGTGAAAAAGACGAGTTCTCCGTTTCCTGCGACGTTGGATGCCACAGCGAGTCTCTGCATCAGACAATTGCCCTTGTAGAAGATGGGGCGGCCATATTGGTGGGCGACCGCGCGGTCCATCAGGGGGTGAGACTTGATGAAGTTCATCACCGTGTCCGGCAAACTTCTTGTGTCGTCCACAGAACACTGGGAATTGGAGAAATAAAAACACATCAACATTGGAAAAAATTCACATAATGCTTAAGTTAAATGTATGTCATTGAACTGTTTTGATGCAACATTTGTTCCCCTCATATTCTAAGTATTTTATCCTGTAATTCTCCCTATTGTCATACTATTGAATGCAATACATTTTTCTAATAATTAAAATCTTATCATTTACCAGAACAAGATCTGGGTACTGTTCCTCAAAATAATCCTAGCTCTTCACGACCAGAACATTGCTATACATGTAAAGGAGTTTCAACTCTCGTAGCAGTACCATCATTCCCTGTGACAGGCCTCCAATGTCAGAGAGTCTACAACCAGCACATACGGTAGTTGTAACGCATGGTCAGTATACTAACATTTCCAGGCCTGGGATCTGGGACCTCCACAGCGGGCACTGGCAGCCAGTTGGCCTTGCTGTTGGCCTGGTCCTTGAAGGGTCCGTTGAACGCCCGCTCTATCTGGTGTGTGGTGAAGGCACAGATAGCAGAGGCAGTTAAACCATTGCTGAAAGAAATGAAAAAAACATAAGATTGAAACATTCCTGAAATTAAAATGATAATTATTTTTTGCTATTTTAATATCCAGCCAGAATACATTTGGAGGAATTGCGGAACTATTCGAGTGTGTTTTAGAAGTAATTATCAAAATATAAAAACAAATAAAAGTTGAATCTCTGCTGCTTGCTACTAGCATGAATAAGGTTAACAGTAAGTTAATGAACATCTATTGATATACTTACACATTTGTTGTGAAGAGTCCATAAAATGTCTCCCCGTCGGGCGAGTATACATCCTCTGCAAATATAAACACATATTTTCTTCAAGAGCTCAGTGACAAATGATGTCATATTGTAAGCAGACTGTGAGCTAAGAAACACAGCTATAAAGAACAACACCTTTATATTAAGTGTATCATAGAGATCTGCTCTTAGAATACAGATAATACATGTACTTACGTATTTCATCGAAGTAGTACGGATACTCTCCGGGGATGGAGCAGTTGAGTCTGGCCTTGAGATACGACGTCCACACGTGGTTCAACACTGCTTTCCCGCCCTTGTCATTCTGAAGATAACAACCATGGCATACAATGAATATAAGTAAGAGTTGTCACCATGGCAACTCGATGAATCTTATCCGAGATGAATCACATTTGATCACCATGGTACTTCAATGCCAGTATATTTTTCTACTTGTAATTATACACATACTTTTTTTTTACATGTTTGTTAGCTTCGCATAAGTTTGTTATTTAAAAAATATTTGGAGTATGTTTGTTATCTTGTGTATTAGCTTGGAGTAGGCTTGGAGCCGCCATTTCAAGACACAAGTATCTACCAAGTACATGTATCTGTGTAGCAGGTATCTATAGTATGTATCTGTGTAGCAAGTATCTACCAAGTATCTGTGTAGCAGGTATCTATAGTATGTATCTGTGTAGCAAGTATCTACAGTATGTATCTGTATAGCAAGTATCTACCAAGTATCTGTGTAGCAAGTATCTACAGTATGTATCTGTATAGCAAGTATCTACCAAGTATCTGTGTAGCAGGTATCTAGTATGTATCTGTGTAGCGTCATTGCATGCCTCACCTTGCAGACTTTAGCGACACGTGAGTAGATTTTCTTGCCACAGTTGGTGTACTCAAGTGCCACTTCGCGGAAGAAGAAGTAAACCTGATTGCCCACGTCAAACGACCCCACAAACTGTGGCTCTGTAATCAAATGTAAAAAATCATAAAGATTTGCATTTCTTTGCGCTTTGCATTACGTAATGCTTCATACTGTAAATATAAAATGTTCAGCAAGCACAAAACTTAACCAAATTGTTCTTAGACATTAAAATTTAATTCGCTAATATTTAGTACCATATCTTGAAATAATTTCTTCCCTTATTTAACCAATAAGAAAATTACTGTTTTTAAAAAACAGCATTGAGAACATACCGCTCAACAAACTATGCATGATTTCACAACTCATTCATTTCATGTTACATTGAGAGAATGGAATTTTATTAGATAAAGAAAATTCAATATCTTTATTATTAAATTTTATGAAAAATTATTGGGTATCTAGTGATGTGCTAATTGAGTAACATGACTAAAGAAATCCAGTCTGATAACACAGGAGCCACTGAATGGAACCACTGAACGGAACCACTGAATGGAACCGCTAGACATACCATTCAGCCACTTGGGGTCATTCCGCTGAGTCCGGACATATCCGGTGGCCTTGGTTCCGTTCCGGTGGTACAGATCCGGGCGGAAGATGATGGGATCCGCCTTGATGAAGTCTGTGACCGTCCCGGAATACTGGCCTGGGATGTCACCAGGGTTGGAGTCCTCTGTAACACAGCATACAGCCAGCGTTATACAACCACCCTTGTCTCTGGTAGCACAGCATCATGTATACAACCACCCTTCTCTCTGGTAGTGCAAATTACTTTGATTTAATAATTACAAACCAAAATATTTAATACTACGTACAGGCTAGACTCACCAACAGACAAAACTATTACAATCCTTGTTTCTCTAGCTCTGTATTGCAAACTACATTATTTCTGTATGGAAATGCTCACAAGAAAATGAACAACCAAAAGCAATGAATATTTTAGCTTAATAAGCGACTTACCAACAAACAATGCTGTGGCATTGTCGAAGGGATCATATGGACACATGCCAATACCAGATGCTTGATTTAGAACAATGAAATCATTGACTGGAACCTGTAACAGAATAAAACCCATCAAAATATTATTCACTCTGTATTATTTACATATGTATAGCACAGTATCGATAAAAGTGTCTCAATATAGAAAAGCTGATGATTTTATAACACTTCAAAATCGGCTTTTACTTTAGTTAAATTTCTTTGCTTAGAAAGCACTCATTTTGGCACAGTGGATGAGGTACGTACACTAATCTGGTAGCTCTTGGGACTGTAGGATCCAGTTCCGCACACAAACAGCGTATTCGGGTTGCTGGTGTTTCGGGCAATAAACCGAATGTGGTTTTGACAATCCGGAAACTACAACAGATATGAAAACGTTAAAAATATACAGACACATACAATACTGGTAACTTATTGTGCCAATAACCAATGTCATCATGATTACAAAGTACTTTAGTAGTGTAGGCCTACAATCATCTACGTGGAATCTAAGCTATCTATAATTGTCTGCGTCCGGCTAGATAGTTGAAAACCATGGTATCGTTTCTGGAAGCTCTTGTATCTACTATGAGGCCATAATAAACTTTCATAGCAATCAGGCAATGGCGACCGGGCACTTACGAGAGCATGTTGGTCTCTTCGTGAATATGAGAGCTTCAAGAATTGATTGAATTAATGTTTAACGTCGCGGCGGGAATATCTCACCCATAGGCGACGACGAGAGCTTCAAGAAACAATACTCTGTAAAGATTTAATATAAATTCCATAGTCAAGAAATAAAAGTAATGATCCTATATTTTCACTAAAACTATGCACATTGTAGTCTATGCAGTCTAAAATATATTTTGGGATGAAACTTCTTCAAGAATTAAACGTTACCTCTTTCTTTCCCTGTATCTTGCACCTCCCGATATCATTACTCTTTGGTGACAAATCCTTTTTCCGCACCTGAAAAAAATAAAAATAATAATAAACACATGAAAATAATAGTTTTGTGATATTCTACATTTACCTAATATTTCTAATGAACAAATTACTTATAAGTTTCTAATAATCAATGATCTAGATGTCAGCATTGTGAGACATATCATATTCTGTGTTAAAATTAATGGCAAAGTTACACAATAGTTAAAAAGTAGATTGAGCGCATATGGATGTAACTGAGGAAATATGGTTTTCTATTCTGTTGGCATATTTGGACTACCGGTACATTTATCCACTAATAATGACCTTACTGTTGACCTTTGAAGGCCGATTAATTCTAAATAATCTAGCATTATCAATGTCTGAAATTATATTTGTTGGATACAAATCATGCCCTGCTCAGTTCATGTTACCAATGGCGCCAGATTGTATCTGTGGAGACTACCGTAGGTGATACGATGTATTACTGACTACTGATTGGATGTACTCACACTTGATCTGTCTGTAACGTTGATCAGACTCAGGCCATATATCCTGTTCCTGAAACAATAAGGAAACAACATTTTATTATTTGTTTAAAGACATATTCTGCAATAAATCTCTGAAATTAGTCACAACATCAACCTGGCATACTATGCTGATTGTGCATGCGTCGTAAAAATTGAAACCTAAGTGAAACCCTGCATATAATAGAAAGATGTAAGCAAATGTTAGGTTTTTCCGATATACGACTCAGAAAATGAATAACCTTCCGGATATTGCAACATGATAATGATCCGATAATATTCCGATAATGTCACCAGGAAGCAAACTCAATCCGTCAAACACACATGCCATTTTAACTTTAAACGTCTCTCACGACCAATTAATTTCAGTTTGGTCCAACACTGTGACATTTGTCATTGATTACCCCACAGGGCTGTAAACACAACCAAATTTGAAAATGGCCACAATTCTTACTGTCAGGAATTCAACCACAAGCTGACACACCAATGACAGTTAACACATTTCTCCTGAGAAAAAAAATGCTAAATCTTCTTCCTGATGGGACTTTTTCCTACGCACCTAAAACCTAAAGCAGTGCAGCCATAGGGTAAAGTTACTATTGCGAATGTTTATTGATTTTGTGTTTGTGTCATTAAGGGGAGGTCACTCTGACAAAACTGGAAACAGGAGACCGTGTCACTCGGCGCCGACGGAGGTGAGACTAGTTCTGACTGACATAGATGTCACTCAACATCATCCGTGACACTTCAAAATTTACATCCAATTAGTATGTAAACTTCTGTAAATCTCATCAGTACAGTTCATTCATGTGGAGCTTTGTTAACAAGCACGTCTAATGAAGTCAGATATATAGAAACGGCAAATGTCTGAATATGTCAGTAAAATGTTAAAGAAATATTATTTTACCAAGAGTTGAGAAGGTAAAAAATGTTGCGTGAATATGAATATGAATATGAATATGTTGCGTGAATCTTTCGTCGTTTTACTAAATGTTCATAATTCCTTACTACATGTTCATCAATTCTTACTACATGTTCATCATTTTCCATCATATTGTTCATTGATTCTCACCACAATGTCTATAATTTTATTGTGTGTTATTTTTCAGTATGTCATCAATGGTTTATGACCATATCACAGGACACAGACAATGTATTATTGTATTTGTAATCATTACCCTCAATGAACTCATTAATTAAAGCTAGCATGTACCCAGGCGGCCATCATAAGACAGACATGCAATGGCAGCAATTCTAATAATACAGCAACAAGACGTTCATAAATAATTCTGGAAGAAAGACAAATCAATTGCACAACAAGTACAGTGTGTTAGGTAATATCCGTCATCCAAGCTGCAATTCTGATGTTTGTCTGGCGTGAAAGCTAGACTTTTGTAGACATGGCGCTGACCAAATTATTATTGATAAGTGTGTGACTAGTATTTATATATCGACTAGTTTCCAACTGATAACTGGCTATTCTCTATGCTTGACATTGATATATGATGAGTCAATTTCCTGCTGCAAAAGTTAGGTTGATATGTTCATGATATAGCTACCATGTAATTCAAGGATTTGAAAATCAGAAATCAGAGAAAAAAGTTCCTAAACTCAATCACAGCTAGTTTTTTTTCCAGTTTGTATGAATAATGCCAAAAATGCAGAATATTTCTGCAATGGTGATTATTGTCTAGGAACAAGCTGTTGGCATCTAGTTATGTCATTGATGAGGAATCATTTAACATCCTCTTTCATATTGGTTTGTACATTTCTGCTTTTAACCATGGAACCAGATGTAACAGGATTTGTAAGGATCTCAACAGAAATATGCCTCAGTCTCTCAATAGATGGCTGAAAGTTTGCTGGGTAGATCTTATAAGAATGTGGTCAGCCTTACCCCCGCTTAGCACAATAACCTTCCATTAGCTGTAACTGATATGGAGCCATCTTCAAAGTAACCATATCAAACCAGTATTGCAAATAAGCAGAACATTTGACCTTTATAAAAAATAACGTGACAATAATTTCTTGATCATGAATCCCACATTTCTCTTCACTCCCAGACACATGTGATAGATCCCATGCAGGAAATCACGGAATTGATTCAATTTGATGTCAATATATTGTCAAACATGATCCTTCCTCACACGGATCTTATAACTCACATAAATACAAATATTTGCTGTAAAGAGAAAAGGTCAAAGATTACGCCACTTGGTATTACCCAAACAGAGAATCTGAGGATATGATGTTACGCCACTGTTACCAGTAGTTACCATGGTACATCTTGACATTTGCGACTTGTTACCAGATAGAAGCGAGCATTACATAGAGAGAGGAGACCGTTAATGCACACAGGAAGGCAGTTCCAGCAAGAGGTCTGGAGCGATGACACGGCTATCAGACCTCAGAACATGTGTAAATACTGGATAGAGAGTTGCCGGCAACATGATCTGTGTAATACGGTAATGATATTACTAGCACTTCTTGATGGGATCTTAGGCCTGCCACATACATAGACTATGCAGAAGGGTACATATACTATGCAGAGGGGTACTTATACTATGCAGATGGTTACATTACATAGACTAAAGATGGATACATATACTTTGCGGATGGGTACATGGACTATGCAGATGGGTACATAGACTATGTAGAAGAGTACATAGACTATGCAGAAGGGTACATATACTATGCAGAAGAGTACATAGACTATGCAGATGGGTACATTACATAGACTAAAGATGGATACATATACTTTGTGGATGAGTACATGGACTATGCAGTGGGTACATAGACTATGCAGAGGGGTACTTATACTATGTAGAAGAGTACATAGACTATGCAGATGGGTATGCCACTGTAGTGGAATGACATCACTCTGAGTTTGAAGGAACAGTTTCACTGGAATTTGCCGGTCACAGACTTCTGCGATGCCACTGCTGACAACCAGCCATGTCAAAATGGCAATGAAGAATTAACTGTAAATCCATAAAGCTTGTGTCCTGTTTCAAGTTTCAAGTCATCTGTATCAAACAGGAATGTAGTATTTCTAATGAGAATATCATAAGGTCTAGATGAATGTTTGTTGTTCAGAGAGACTTGCTGCTCAGGATGTGGAGGAATATCATTTCATCATTTGTCTTCTAAGCTGAGAGACATATTGCAATATTTTTCTTTCCTACTAGTTGTGTTGGTAAAATAATTTAAAATGCCTTTATGATAATCTGTTATTTTCCATAAGAATAATTGAACACATCTTTGTTCAGAAGATTTTATATCCAGATTAGACAAACTCTACTGTTTGGAACATAGCATAATAAAATACTGCAGACTTTTCCATTTATGACTAGGAATTAGAATTCCATTCTATTTCCACAAGACAGGATAATCTCCATCGCGGTCGTTCTGGCAACTCAGCTCTGAAATAGCTCACACAATCTCCAGGGCTTACGAAACATTCTCCTGAAACATTCTCAAACACTTTGTGTTAATGTGCTGTGAGTTTCTTTAAGACGTATGTTTTGACATCCAATGCTCACTGTTGTATAAGGCTTGCATCTCTCACCGTCACAGCTGTTTCCAATAAAGATGAAGGGAGTTAAAAAGTATCTGTCATAATATTAGCTGTATATTCCAATTACTGTACAGTAAGAAATATATTGAAAGCGTAGCTATTGCATAACAAAAAATCGACAGCACAAATTTTCAGGCGTACCGCAGTTCTTGTCCGATAATATTGTTAAGAAGATTGGTTCCTGGGTAGTAAAGATTTCAAAGATTTGAAAGACGATAAAAAAAAGTTTTAAAAAAGTGACAAACCTATTACTCTGCAATCCCCAAAAGCCAAGTAACAGAAACATACAAATAGTATTTTACTTAAATAGAATGAGGGAACAACTACTTTAAATTTCCAAATCTTAACTGATAAAGACCTCTTGCTGGATTAATCAAAATTCTACATGGCATGCCATAACGCCTTTGGCATTAATATGGTTAAAATGCAATCTGAATTCCTGTAATCCATTTTAATTATTGCATATATTTTTAAAATTATTATTCCATAAGGAATTAGACATTTCAATACATTATTTCAAGACACAAAGTAGGCACCAGCTTGGATATACATCAGAGGGCTTATTCTCGAAACGTACTTACAAACTTCTTAGTCTAAGAACAGTTCGTAGCCATAGTATAAGAATCTCTAAGATTGTCTTACGATCATAAGAACGTTTCGAGAATAGGCCCCCAGATGCACATATACCGGTATGCAATATCTGGTGCATGTAAAAGATCTACCACACTCATTAAGGCATATAAATCTGAAACATAACCCTAAGAGAGACATGATTTACATTGAAGACAGGAAACATTATCAAATAATAAAAATATGTTTACAAGATACACAATATCATAAATATAAAAGTATCATATTATTTGCAAAATGTTCAGATTAGATATCTTTTACAAACAACAAATTAATAAAATAAAGTAGGAACAAAGATACATGTAGTTTGAATTGCAATGTAATAAAGTTTTTAAAATTTCATCATTATACTGAATTTATGTTACTTTTGATAATCCAATAAAACTATTTCTTCATCAACAATTTTTGAAAATTACAAGTAGCATAAATGTATTATTTAGTAAGAAAAAAACCCCAATAAAATGCATTTTTCTTTAAATAGTATTTCCGTGTACAACTTTTCCACCTGTCAGACTTCTGACATTATGAGTGCACGGACCAGTGAGGAGAGCACCTGAGCATGGAATAGTTTAAAGACGCCCACTCGTTCCTGATAAAATCATTTCTCTGCACCCTCGCTGCAGGTTCTGTTCTGCTGCTGGTATCAGAACACACTCACAGGACCTTCTCCTACTGGGAAATTAGCTCTGGTTGCACCAATATCTCCTCGTGGTGCAACAAATCTGGCATTTTCAACAACAATATCATGTCATTTGACATTTTTCTATCACTTCCAATACAGGAATACCAGGGAGATATGGAAGGCAATAATGTTTTCTTTGCTTTTGTATCCAGTATGATATCAACAAAGAGGACTGGTGGGCATTCCAAGCCAATAAAGCACATCTCAGTTTTTGTGATAATGCATTGGAAGTAGCCAGTCTGATATGCCAGGTATGTTTGTTCAAAGATATGTTCTTTTAGCAATGAGCATTAGGATTCCAGCGTTCACATTCCAGTACCCGATACATCAAGGTTATTGCCCATGGTCAGTTGGACTGGACACATGATTGTGGGTTCCACTAAAATGACGAATGTCCACTTCAGATTTTCCATACATAAGCAACACACCACAAAGATATCAATAAAGTTTACATCTACATTTCCTTTCTTGTTTCAAGGTAACATTAGTGTGTCAAAATGAATAAATGGAGCAGTAGTTAACTATTTACGGCATAGCGGGAATATTTCACCCAGTGTTTCATAAATATTTATGATAAACCAAATTTCTGAGTGAGCGAGTGGGTGATTATGGAGTTTAACGTCGCTGCGGGAATCTTTCACCAATTTGTGACGACCCAAATTTCCGAAAATATACATGCGATAAAATTCCAATTTTCCCCAAGTTATTTTACTATTAAATCGTGTATTCCTGGATCTCATGTGTTAACCAACTTTCCTATCTTTCCCATACAGAGACAGATGTACTAAATCCGGCATTGCTAATCTATTACTCCCAGCGGATCCTTCAGACCGTTCCTGTCGTCACGTCTTCATCCCAGCGCCGTTCAGGTGAGTGTTCCATCTCCTACTGTTGTTGTGTTTCTTACCACTGTTGTTCTAAGTCTGCTATTGTTTGTTTCCCTTGCTGCTGTTACGACTGTCTGCACTTCAGAGTCGGACCAGAATACATCATCAGACCAAGGCTTTGCTAGAAATGCTGGAAAGTGAAGTGGAACCGACACTCCCGTCTCGGTGCGTCACGACTGTACATCTAGCGAAAACAACGGCAATTATACTTCAGGTGAGTATTGCTGGAATCCTGACCAGGATTCTCACTTCCTGTTCGTAACAACCTACTCTGTGTCTGTAAAATATATGCGAGCCTGGCATTTTTTTTCAAGTTTTCAAGACCTTGTATTTGGCAGTCGTACGCCTGCATGTGAGGAAGAAAAGTTCAAAACCTCAAGAACAATGTTTACTTGAAGTAATTCCACCCACTGAAACCTGCAACATACACAGGTAATTGTTGTACTTTAAGTCTTTACCTTGAAATATGACACCAATGTGGACAGGAGTCACAACACATACTGAATTTCTTAACATCTCATTTGAGAAAATACCGTGTTTTTCTTTAGCCAAAATATTTGTTCGCCATAACTCTGCCATATTTACAAAATTATATTTAAAACAACCCAAAAAGAATTAACACTTTGACAATCTATTTCAAAGAATAATGAAAATGTAAAGAATAGTGAAAGGAATTAACCAAAATATTTGTTCGCCATAACTCTGCCATATTTTAAAAATTATATTTAAAACAACCACAAAAATGAACACTTTGACAATCTGTTTCAAAGAATAATGAAAATTTAAAGAATAGTGAAAGGTATTAACCTAACGATTTCTACCACAATGATCTTACTTAATGATGAACAAATCCACCCTCTTAACACTTCAGGTAAAAGCAGTCTCAGATAATGTTGGTCTAACAAATGAAGTCAAAACACGGTGCACCCAGACCAACTAAACTTCAGAGCACATTGCCATGTGGCACAGTTATTCCGTCCTGGCTTCAGGTGATCTATCCTACATTTGGATCCAAGCTCCAGAAACACAGATGTCTGAGCCCACGTGGTGGGGGCGTTTATTTTAATATACAAAGAATAACAGGCATGTGTACTATCCAAAGAAAACTTTCCGGAGTATAAGTACGTCATGTTTACTATTTAGAAAGGATCCTGTAAACACAGAGGGAAAACAGGTGTGTATGTTATACCAAATTACGTTCACAGCAATTTTCCAGGATCAATAAAATGACAATTAGAATGTATAAATTGAAATGTATAATTAAATGCAGATATATACAATAATGTTTTGAAATGAGTTTACTATTACAGAAAGATATTGTAAATCTACAGAAATAGCAGGTATTCACAAAAATGTAAAAAAATATTAACGCTTACTCATTTGGCTATAAAGATACACCTATCCCACAGATAATAACTTAGTTTGTCAAGCAGAAAGATTCGACATAAAAGCACACGGCTTGCACCTCAAATGTCCGCCCACCGCTATGAATGTCAGTTGTCTGCTGCAGAGCTCTATCCAATGTCACGCTGTATCACCTTCACACACCTCCGGGTTCAAGTTCCAACGCACTTGACATGCACCAGGCATATTCCTGGCATTACAATACGGCACAACAGTATGCAACGGCTTATTTCACAAATTAGACAGAAATTTAGAAGTTAACCGTCCGTGAAACTCTTACGGCATATCAGCATAATGAGCTGATTGTAAATGCAGCCATGATACGGAGTAAAACCACCTTAAAGCAGGCGGGATACTTCAATGGTACGGTGTGCATGCTAGACAAGGGTTAAGCTCTGAAATGTTTTCTAACAATGACAAACAGAGCAAAGTCAGGCAACATGGTAGTTTTCTAGATTTGACTTTGTCACATCATGATGGATGAGAGTACAACCTAACACAAGTTAGTCAAAAGGTTGCAATGCAGAATACTTTTAATTGGCGTGACATAACATATTAATGTCAAGGATAATACACAGAAAGCTGCCATTTATACCAGGGAACGTACACACACACTCACCGCTGTAACCAAAAGCTAATATTACAAATTGCCACCAACTACCATTAAATTTAATAGATATTAAGTGTCATATAACACCAACAGATGCAACTCAAACCATATTCAACAATGAAGTGATGATGGTGTATGCACATTGTATGATAGTAGTGTTCAACACTGAGACCATGAACCTGCTATTCTGGGATAGGTCGGCGTTGCCAGACCTTCAGGCTACAGATCGGCAAACTCTCTCACATGTCCTGCAATGGTTGGACAAGGAGTGTTTCGGTCAGATGAAAGTCATGTACCAAGACCTCTCCAAATATCGCAAGCATGTCTTCTGCACCTAAAAATCACTTTCCGATTGGCTGAATTCCTGTTTTAGCCATTGACTTGACCAGGAACGAGCGGTGGGACATGTAATTTACTGCTGGTCTCTCATCTTCTGCACCTGGGACCCATGCAACATAAACAACGTATTGGTCTTGTGTCTTTGATGTGTGCTGAGGAGGCAGGACCTATTCATTTTTAGGATAATGGAATTATTGGTTTCCATTCGTACAAGCACCGGGAACTGATTTCACGGTCGAATCCAATCAGTTACTGATACCAAAGAATCTTGTTTTTTACAGGAACCGTCCATCTTTATAATGAGTGCAAGTGAAGAACAACAAAAACTTGAAAGGAGACCCCCAGCAACAAGTGCACATTCATTAACCCTAAACTGATTACATTCCTTCTCAGAAACATTTCAATAGCGTCTTTTTAAGGAATATATAAAATATAGACGTGTGGCATCTACTTTTGTTGCAAAATGAATTCTCTTCTAATGAAGATATTATATGATGCTTTTATGAAAAAATAAAATATTTTGACAGTATTTCTATGAATAGATGACCTCACATGTTTGTTATAAAGTGTATGGTGATGCAGTAAGATAAGACTGAATGCTGTGTAATGAACTTGGCCTTGGTAATTAACCGAAGCCATCTTACATCAAAGGAACTGACTAATGGTTCATGGTCAGTTTGACTTCAGTGCAACAGGATACAAATCGGCAGAACCGGGAATGATACCAATGGAACAGACCAATGATATGACACTTGTATCAAAAAATACTTTGTGATACTATTTTTAACACAAAAAAATATTTTCTATTACAATTCGAACCATGGTTGGCATTTCCAGAGGTCTCAAAGTGTTATCGTATATTTTATGTTGATTTCAGGACAGATGAAGGATGCTGTCAGCGTGGTTTTCGTACAGCGACTCCAGGTTTGTAGATAGGTGTCGCCACCGCTCCCGGTAAGCAGATTACCTCACAGCTATTTCAACTAAAGAGCTTTAACAATGTGTCCAACGGTACAAATCAACTTTCAGAGCTTAACACCCCTGAAACCATTACGTTCACTCCAAAGTGGTTTCTTCTGAGCGTGTCATGCTGAAAGTGGGTGTGGCTTCCATTGGTTTACCCATACCAAAGAACCATCAGAAATTATGATTGGTTCCAATGTCATTATCACGAGCGACTAGCTGCCATTTTCAGCTTCATCCATTATGCATTTTGTCAGCAGCTTCCAGAAAAGATACTATCATAAGAAAACAACAGACTAGGTTTCAAACACATCAAAAGGCGCGTGGAACATATTAAGTTTAAGACGAGACATTCGGTCTCCATTTTAACATGGGATAATTTCCTAAGAGAATGCGAAAGCACACAGTAGGTTGATTTGACCCCAGTGACACTGTCCTGAGACATTATCACATAATAACTGCCTTGAAACTTGGACACGAGTAGATACGTACATGTATTATCATAAGTTTAAACTGCCCATAAATCCGTAATCAACTAATTTGTAATGGTAGTCCATGCCAAAGCAAACCATATCGATTGACCATAAAGTCTCAAGTGTTATTAGTCCTTCCTAAAACTTTGATGAACAACACAAAACTTTCTTTAACTTTGGAGATATTGAAATAACTTGATAAATGTGAAATGTATTTGTAATATTTGCTATCTTTCAGTGTTAAATAGAGAAATATTATCATTGAATCATATACAAATCATTATGGCTACTTATTTTCACTTTATCTTAGCCTAGGCTAGATAATTTAATATTAATACTAATTAACTAATTATACAACATTTAGTCAAACTAAATAAACACAAGCAGATCGTCTTTCCTCTGAGTAAAAGCTTCAATCTCTGTCAAAGATATATTATTCAACAATAATTTGGTCCATTAACTTTTACGCAGATTGTAAAACGTTATATGTATTTGCTAAGGGAAAAACCTTGATAATAATAATATTAATGAATTTATCATTTATTGATCTGCAAGGGCGGCTGTTTGTTGAGAGCTGTCTGAGAGCTGTGTATTGTTTATCATCAGTGGAGTCTCTGGCACACATACAGTGTTCAGACGCGATGCAGACGTATCTTAATATCTGCACAGTTTCCTGTCCCGATTGCCCACAGAGCATGTAAGAAAACCAAACACAATCACGCAACCAGGAGGATTTGATCACTAGCGCAGACCTAACATTCGCTAAACACGAAAAACAGACGCACTTCTTAGAAATTCCCAAACCAATACCAAGCCGCAGAGCAGATCTGGCAAATCTTTTCTGGCTCGGATTCCTCAATGTGGTTTATCGCTATTAGAAGCGTGACGGGGGGTCATTTAAAAACATCAGTAAAGTATGTGAACATTTGCAGTCCAAACAACACCATTTGCCGAAATAGCTGTAATTATGTGTAAAAATGAAAGAATTTTTACGATGTTCGCAGGTATCCATACGTTGCAAACAGCCAGATCTTGTTGATAATTGATGTCAATGTATTTGAAAACTGTGAGTTAACCACACACAGAATGTCTAAAAACAAGCAAATTCTGGCGTGCTAATGTCTGGTTCACATCTTTGGCATGCAATTGAATGTATGTGTCTGTTCCCCAGCGCTAAGCCAGCAGATTGAACAAAGCTGTGCAGTGGCGTAAGAGTAAGCACAACACAGTTGTTCCTTCATCAGAACCGTTCTATTCTCTGGCAAACAGTTTAAATCTCGGATATCTCTCTCACTGTATTCTGAAAGGAGACACTGTTGCACATTCTTGTCTTGTAACCAGGATATTGTATTTTCTTCCAGAGATAAAAGAAGTGCCTATACCGTACTTGCATCTTGGCACTGCATAGAGCTCAGCCTGGTTTTCAGGCAGGTCTAGATGACCTTAGATTTGTGGGTTGAACTGACATGCCATTAAGATTGTGCAGATATCAGAAGATACATGGCATCAGATATATACAAGATAAGCAATAATATTTTACATGTGATGTATGAGGATAATGTTGAGATGAAAAGAGGACAACAAAGACATGAAAACTTACATGGCACCAATAAATAAGCTCTGGGATAATGGGTCCACCATAAGGTAGCGATAATATCTCGGCTCCGTACTTTGACCATCATGGAATGAACTCACTTGTAGATCTGAAAAACACAAAACAATTTTTTGTTATTAAACAATTTTCTGAGAAACGACAAAGTAGCTAATGTAATCAAGCATCACATCAAACAATTCCAAATCTGGTCCAACCAATATATCAAATGCCAGGGGAAAAAAGCTTTGATCATGAAATAGTCTTGATTAATAAAAGTCAAGAATCATAACAATATCACATCATATCACAATTGCAAGAATAGCAAATCATTTCCCTGAAAATAATATTAATCATCTAATGGATTACTAGCAGCAACATCAGAGAACACATGCTTGACTGGAGATACTGGTATTTATCTAGGTCTTTTGACAAATGAGCAACGATGATGTCAAAGAAACTCCATGTCCAAGTTAATCATATTTGTCTCATCTCGGGATAACGATATTCGTGTTGGTCTACAATAGGGGCCCTGGAGGGATTGGGGCTTGGAATCTGCAGTAATGCAGTTATATCATGTTCCCCTATTGGTGAACGACGACCTGGTTCCGGTATACCGACCCTAATCAGACGAGACCAGAGAGCATTGAGCTCTTAAATTGAATTATGTGTTTTGTAGAGGCGCCGATGTCCAATGAATGCAGGAGATCGCACCATCTCTCCCTGGAGCCGAAACCATGCAACCATTAGTCGCCAGGCACCGATCTGTATTAGCCTATCATAACAGATCGTATCATGGTAATGGGGCATCCACAGTGTGGCATAACAATTTGCAGATCAACAGCCGAAAATATTTATTTCAGGATAAATCGTCTGAATTGTCGGCGTTTCATATTTGATGATAACTATGCAAACTACATTTCGGATATTCATGGTGACGGTTCTATTTCAACAGTGATGAAAGATTGTCATTTCATTTCGGAGAAGAATGTTTATGGACATCTGTGGACATAGGAGTATTATAGGAGATTACATCTTTGGAGGCTTAGCGCGATCTCCGAGATAATTTGATTCCTCATCCAGTCCCGGCCACAGCGACAGAGGAGAGGCGTGACCCGGATTCTCTGATCAGCGGTGACAAATTAAATTCCGCTGCAGACAAGGTAATCGCAGCAAGGACTTATGGGATATCAGACTTGTGGCAAATGTCAGCGAGATGACGAAGCGATGTGAAGAGCTCATCAAGGGAGACAATTTGTTAATCAAAGACACAGTGAGGGAAGACCTGCAAATCACAAAGGTGGAAAACACCATGTGGAAATTCACACTTGTTGCAATGCTTCTTAATAATCTATTGGAGATGTTGGATGTGAAATCGGTAAATGGCCAAGTATAAGAGTCTCACGAGATTGGAGATTCATCATGATTTTATGCTCTGCTAAACGCATACAACAGCACATGTCTTTGGTGAAAAGGTGTGGATTTTAGTATTTTTTTCTGTTGTCAGCATTTCCTGATGATGATAAACGTGCAACTTCCTGTGTGGGTCCTACAGACAGCAGAAAGAGAACTACCGAAATAAGACACGTCAGAATAGAACTGAATTAGAAACATTTGTCATCAGCGTTATCTAGCACACTTTGTCATCTGGTTTTGCAATTACAAAATGAAGCTAATTTTTTGGTTGAACAAAGCTGCCCAGACTTGGAGATGATTGTAAGAGATAACTGCTGTATGTCTGCAGGTAGGATTCAACAGTGTGTGGTCTTGTTATAATAAGCTCTCAGTATAGACAACACTAACTTCACCAATACACACGGACAGTAAACAAATACATAACATCAGCTTCCAAGTAGAAACAAAATGAATCTATGACAAGAATTCTTTAATAAAACCAAAATAATAAACTTAAAGTAGATGTAATGTACATTCTGTATGCTGTCTGTCCATATTAACATTAAATAAAAATCAACAATGCCAAAAGCATGAAACTATTTATGTTAATGGTGTTGAAATCAATGTCATAAATCTTATGTGAAATATTGGCCATCTAATAGCATGACCTTGTAGGTCAGTGAGATGACCACGACTGACCTCCTACAGGAAAAGCTAGCGTTGCTACAACCTACATATAATAAGCAATTACAAGCAGAGGAAACTGGTAGTTCCCGTCACTGACTTTGACCAACATACACCGTAGTGCAGAAGGTGGACTAACTTTCCTTTAATTAATCATTAATTTCCTCTAAAATAAATTACTTAGGAATATCTCTAAATAGCGGTCGACATACTGGAATTATCATATTAATTCCCACTTCTAGAAGATAATTGATTTGCTTTTACTATTTCATCATGCTAAAGGCTCTTGTTTGAGAATAGGTTAATTAAATGTTCCATCTGTGGACATCAAGAGCAATGTTACAGTCACCAAGAACAGTGTTATGGACACCAAGAGCAGTGCTATAAACACCAAGAGCAGTGCTATGGACATCAAGAGCAGTGCTATGAACATCAAGAGCAGTGCTATGAACACCAAGAGCAGTGCTATGGACATCAAGAGCAGTGCTATGGACATCAAGAGCAGTGCTATGAACACCAAGAGCAGTGCTATGAACACCAAGAGCAGTTCTATGGACATCAAGAGCAGTAATATGGACATCAAGAGCTATGGGCTGCTTCGTGACATGGGCGTCACTTCATGTTCAGAACACATGGAACTCCCTGTCCAGAAATACACCGGTGTCATATGATAAGGGCAGGAGGCTTGCCAGTTATAGCTGAGTGCAATTAACATCACATCATGTCTGATAGCACGTATAAATAAACCATAATGGGCAATATGTTCCTTTCTCTCAGATTAGTTTTGGAATAACAATCATAAAAAAAACATATTTTCATCATATGGAGATTTGCGTTAAGTAAACGAGTATTGTAGATACACCAAAAACACATTGCCTGGTCTTTAGAAGCAATGTTTTATGTATACCATATGTAATATTGCGGTCATATGATGAATGATTTGTCAATGAAACATCACTTTCTACACCTGCTGTACTAATGAGTTGTATTTATGTCATGTGACAACAGAATAAATAATTATCTCCTCTGCAATATATAAAGTAGAGAAGTGGACAAGAAGAACAAGAACATCAACCGATACCAAGGTGCACATTCTGATGTCAGACACAGACCAGGTGTGCGTTCAAAGACACAAGCGCTTTCAAGCAGCTTACCAAACTAGCCACTGTCTCAAGAGTCATAGGTATGAACCGTAGATGGGACAGGGAACCAGTTTAGCTAAGCGGCTTACTCAGTCCTTGTGTCTTTGAACGCACCCCTGGTATACTCCCCACAGACCAGGCCCCGAGATTACGAAACTTTCCTGAGTACGACTCCATACTCGACTCAGGATTTTGTTCATAAAACGTC
>JAVCKZ010060408.1:0-15573 GCA_034780755.1 Lepetodrilus elevatus
GGGGTTCTTTTCAGTTAGAGCCATTCCCTAACCATGAAATCTATTATACGTAGTTTTGGTTAAATGTAAACTACCACTCATCAGGTCGATAAGTGGTAGCATATTGATGTTAGTTGTATTCTACCTCCAGTCTGGTATAAAACATATCCGCTTCAACAACACTATCAAAGTGGCGAATGTTTGGTTTAGTTTGAGTATCCACTTTAATGATAACATCTGCACCATTTGAAGTGATTTCCATTTTCATACTTTTATTGCTTCCTAACCGTGTTTGTTTTGCCGTCATAATTAGTATACCAATTCATCATAATATTGAAGGGCAGCGTTATATGAGGTTTTAGTCTTCTCATTAATAATAACGCCATCTTTATTCTTTTGTGTTACTTTGTACTTTCCATCTGCAGTGGGCTTGATTGTGATTTTAGTTGTGTCATGTACTGTTTTACGCGCCATCTTATTTACCTTTATTGTTGATTAAGTTGTCTTTTGCCAGCAGCCATTCCATTTCATACTTGTTGTAGAATGATTGTGTGAGTTTTTGGTACCGATCCATCATTTTGAGACCAACTGTTACTGGGACTTTATGCATCCCGATAAACAGCTTGTTCAGAACTACCAGATCTTTTGCCATTTGTACTTTATTCATGATTCCTGCCTCTGTTTCTGTTTGATTTCGTAATGTGCAGCTACTATAACACCATAAAATAAAATTAACAGGCATTACATCACATTAATACCAAATGTACTCACGTAATTTCATCAACCTGGTTAGCATCGCTTGTTGTTCTTCATAATGTGCAATTTCAGCAGCAACATAATCACCTAGCGTTGCATCATCATCAACCTCAGGGAATTCCTCATATTGATGCCACCATGTTTGAATCTCCAATAACTCAGCTTTAACACTTGCATGTGGTTCATGTTCCCAATCAATTTTATCCATATCACGCTCAATAAAGATATCAAGCAATGACATATCACTGGCCAACAATTGATGACGAATGTCACCATCTTTAGGGTCACCAATAGTGGTTAAATGGAATTCAGGATGCATTGAATATCACCTTTAATTGTTTAACAAATGTTTCAGCAGACTCATCTAAATTTCCTTCAAAATGTAGCTTATCATTCTCCATTATTATTGCCTGGCATACATATTGTGTATCAGTATTAGGCACTTTCATTAAAAAAGGATCACCATGAACACGGTAGCCAAGTCGAAGATGTTTGGTAACTTCAATTTCAACTTCCGAGGGTAAACCACGAATTATTTTATATTCTAATTTATTCATTATTAAATGTTACACTATTATGTGACAGAATTCCATATTTTATTAACCATCTTGGTAAAATCCTCAACATCTGGTTTATCACTTTCAATATGGAAACTCCCTACAATTGTCTGATGGTTTTTACTCTTAAACCTGAGTTGGATGGTGTGGTTATTACCCAATTTATACCAGTGGTATTATAGGTCATTATTCTCCAAAATTAAAGGTTGAACTATCACGAGACGAACACATCACCAGTTAACGCATCCATAATAGTGATCTTGTCAACGTGCCCAGTATCAAGCCATGTAAGGTCGCCCAATTGAAGCACCTTATGAATCTTGGTATGGCCTAAAAAGGTTCTACGGTGTCGGTCAGTATTGAATTTGAATGATTTCTTGCCACCTAATACCTGCTTGATAGTGGATCGACCCCACATAAAGATTTTAGCGCGATTGGTGAAATTCTTATGATTCACATCCAACATTTGATAAAGCTGAACATCACTCCATTCCGGTGGGTAATCAGCGTGTAAAATTCGGAATGATCCTTCCTCATCACTATCACCAACTTCAATACATAATGGAAATTCTGATAAATGATTACAAAAATCAATCGCAGATATCTTGTTTTTATCTAAAGATTTCTTTGTAGCATCACCACCTTGACGATACCAAAGGTCAAACATCTCAGCTGATTCACTAGCTTGTTCCAGCATGAATTCATGATTGCCTTTTATCACAAAGGAGTTTTCAGTCTTATCAAACCACCGCACCACTTCATAGGAACGTTTTCCACGATCAATCAAATCACCAACACTATAGATAATGTCAGTATCAGGGTTGAATTTAGCAGCCTTTAAAGCCTTCTTAAACCGTTTCAATCGCCCATGAATATCACCAACAATCAAATGTCGTTTAGACCGGTCTAACGGTAGATGTAATATTGATTTATAATCATTCATAGTGATAGTGTATCACACACTACCATAAAGTTCAATCAAGGATATCTAAAGCCGTTTTGATATGTGATTTATTCCTGACAACTTTTGCTATCAATTTAAGATAAGGCTTTAACGGTGTGAACAATGAATACACTCTACGTTCATCATGTTCAATATAAATTGCCGAAAATACACCATAGACACATTTTCCCTGGACAGAAATTAACGGCCCGCCACTTTCACCACGATAACCACTTGAATCCGTGATGATACTTGCTTTATCTACACTCAGAACTTTTCCATAGGCACGATGTTGATACCCGGCGCTCCAATGTGGGTAGCCAATTTGCATCACTTCTTCACCAACTTGTGGTAATGTTTCACAAATGGGCATAGCGTGTTCATCTGTATTAATTGGTCGCAAAATTGTAATGTCTACTTCATCCTTTATAGGAATCATCCAGTTGAAACAATGTGCAGCAGTTAAGATGACACCACCAGCCATGAATGCGGTACATGATGCGATTTCTGATTTACCATCACTATCACGGGTCATTGTAACCTCTATAGTAGTGATACTTTCATCATATTTTAATTGTTCAATAGGAAGGTGTGTAACTTCCAATGCGAATGCACTGGAACAAAATAGTAATAGTGTAATAAATAATCTCATCATCTTAAACCACGACATAAAAACAGTATTTATGCGTGGCCTAAGATATTTCTTTTCAATGCAATCTGACTATATTGTCAGGTAACCCGTTAATTGCATCATCATATACTGCCGATGCTTCTAATAATGAGGTTCCCATGTAAAGGAACTTGTCACCCCGCCTCACCTGATATGAAGTGTATGATGAACCATTATGTTTCAAGGATGATATTGATCTGAACTCAATATCAACCTCGTTTTCTGCATCATAGTGTGTTTTTATTAACTGTGATGTTATGCTCATGTTGCCTCTGAACTAATTGGCGCACCGGGTAATTCAAATGTCATGTCAAATAGTTCATGTTCAGCTTCATCAAGCTTCTCATGGAGTTTCATATCCTGAACCATGCTATGTGGTTGCTTTAGCTTACGTAGTGCTTCTGTGCGTTCAGCTTTGGCGTGGATGATCTTCAGTGATACAGTGTGGTCGCTATCAAGTATGTTCATTTTATTGCCTCTTTTTTGTTATTGTTTAATTATTTAATCGTCTATCAACCTAATGAACTTAGTATATGCCTCAACTTTAAAGTCGTCAATAAATATATTATGTATTGATCTATATATTGACGGTGCGCACATTTTAAGGTCGGCATAGGTGTTGCCAAAACCTTTCTTTGGAAAAACAACGTGATGATATCGTGAAGCCATGTCACCGAGGTAGAACAATGCCTCAACAACAGCATCACAACATACATCGGTTTCTTCCATATAAATGATATTGTCACCAGTTCTGGCTATGATAGTGGGGATGCCGATTAGGTTTAATGGCAAATTACGAGGGCGCTTCATGATGCTTGTTTCAAAAACAAACAAGATATCCGGGTGGCGATTAGGATCAACCGCCACCGAATAATCACGAACCGATGAAGTACATTTATGTGCTATTAATGGAGTAGTCATACTCCTATTATATCACATGTTTCTGTCTACTTGCTAGCCTTTTTCCAAACCATTTTACCAGTTTTACCCTTAGTAGCAGTGTAATGCTTCTTGATGTTTTTATCCAAGAACTCTGGGCCTTCATTGCCCGATTGAACATCAACCGTAGAGAAGAAACCTGAACTATCACGTTTGCCAAGTGCATAGACGTGTGGTTTACCGTTTTTATCAACATCCATAATAACGTCATCTTGTTTAGGGTTTCCTGAACCAGCCGCTAATGGTTTGTCTTGAATTTCTTTACGTGAGAGACCCTTAGGATTTGCACGCCATTCTTTTTCAGCAGCACGATCATTGCTACCTTTACGGTTATCCATATTGGGTGAGAATTGTGATGCGAAGCCAAGTTCATTGATAACATCGCTGAATTCTTCAACGATAGCTTCCATATTTTTAAGGTTACTTTGAACCTCTTTGATTAATTTGAAATCCATATCCATACTCCATGTTAAAAAATGTAATTACATGTGTATTTATCAAAGTTGATAACCTTGATGATTTTGTCACATCCATGTGAACATTTTGGATAATTAGACCAATACTAACTTTGGCCGTGGTGCAGCTTTTTCTAAATCACCTTCATCGTTTTCAATTACTTCCCAGTCTTCGATATTGTCTGTGACGTTTTCGACTGTTGACCATAAGCATGATTCGGCAACATCGTATACTTGGCATGCAATCTCTTCACTGAAGATGAATTTTTCAGTTCCAATCGTTAACATAATGTCAGTTCCATCCGGGCCTTCGAACGGCTCAGGTGAGCTACCAAGTTCTGCTACATCGATGAAGCTGTTAATTGGAATCATCATTGCGGTGCCGCCTTTGGTAACTTCACATCCATTTTCCAGATGATGACCGTTGATGATTAGCATGTATTGATCTTCGCCAGTTTGCTTTAAACGTACTTGATTATTCATTTTGATTACCTTTTATTTTTATTATTAGTTAATTTAGATCCAAGCTGGCTTTTGGCCGCGCCCAGTCCGCAAGCCATAAGTCAATCGGCTTGTTTTATCTTGTGCTAATGCTTCGTCGGCTTTATCTAGTGTTGTACCGATACCGAAGCTGTATTTTTGGTTGTTAAGGCCAAGCTTAACCCGCAATTCTTCTTCACTTGGTGACATTATGACAAACTCATCACCGGATATCCTGAATACGCGGCCAGGAAATTGTTGAAGTAGAATGTCTGCAACTTCACTTATCAGCGCATCGCCCATTCGGTGATTGAAGTTATCATTAACCCACTTCAGTGAATCGATATCAACTAACCCAACAATCTTGGTGCATCGTAGTGTATCAAATGCCTTTCTGTTCCAAGCATGCGTCAGATGATCCTTATATAATTCTTCAACAAGTTCATCATCATGGATGGACTTTGCTTTGTTAAACAAGTAGCGGTTTAAATTCGCAGCTCCATGTTTAATTTCACACTTTAATTCGCACATAATGTTACCTTCGCTTCCGTTATGCAATTCCTATTAAAAGTTACCGCGTTTGTTGTTACGCGATTCGAAGATGAACTATATATGGTCGGGCTTAAGATATCAACCATTTAGGCTATAAACGGTTGATTTTCGTGATGGGTGGTAGATTATGTGCCGTTGATGGACATATGTGGTGGGATTTCCAGGCGTTTTAGTAATGCTTTTGCCTCATTTATGGCCTTAACATAGGCTGTACAGGATGATGAATTCACAACAAGGTATGTAAGATCATCCAACACACGCTCAATTTCCGATATACATTCTGGTGAATGCGTATCAAGGCTAATCCTTGCAAGATCTTTTCCTACACTAATTACCTCATCTATGTAGAATTCACCAAACACCGGGCCTCTTGATGTATACATTGTTAACCACCTATCCTATTCATTACAGCATCTTTGATACCAAAGATCACCATCATGGGTAACACTGCCGCCAGTTTAGCCATCTGAATTAATACTTTTTTCATATCTACTCTCCAATTAAGAAATTTGATCCAGCTCTAAGGTAATGCGTACTAACGTTTTCTTCATTTTAATACTAATGGGATACGACACCAAATGTAACACTAATATGGTAATAACACATGCTGTTATATAGTCAATGTTAAACAGCCCAAATGCTGCTACACCCGCCGCCACTATTGCAAGGTTCTGCAAATTAGACAATGATTGTCGTAACAATCCCTGCAAGATGGCAATCCTAGGGTGAAGATCAGCGATACCGTCCACTTCTTTAACATCCATCAATACTTTTGCATAAAGTGCAGCCACTACAATCTCTACCATTAGGATTATTACCAACATTGTAATCATATTTTCACCTACTCAACTATATTAAAAAATGGCTTAACCAGTTTCAACGCATCAGCGACAGATCCACCATCCTTACGGATAATTGCTGCGATAATATCTGCAACGGTACTATCTGTGGTATTCACTAGCATTTTTACCATACCTTTTGTACTTTTCACATTCTCAATTAATCGCATTTCGTATTTAAAAGCCGCATCGGTTTCAACTTTGTGTTGATAAATTGTTTCGGCATTTTCTACATCTGCAATCAAATTACTACCTTCTACACTGGTTGGGCAGTCAAAAAACTGTGTTCCCATGGTGCAAATTACTGATGCTTGTTCAGCCATGACGGGTGTACAAGCCATTGTTAACGCTAAAATAAATTCCTTTTTCATAATATCTCCTTTCAATTATTAATCGTGTTTTCTTGTTCCTTCTACTTTGTAAAAATGACCTTGTGATACAAACTGATTACCAAAAGGTTCAGATCTTGCTATTTCCAGTGCAGGTGATGTGCCGACTCGCACACCTTCTGCAATGATTCCACCTGGCACAACCTTATCACATGATAATGCTACTGGTGGATTAACCGTGACTGAAAAATGTGCCGCCGCGTATCCAACCCCACACACCACTGTCATCACCGCTGCCAATCCTGCCCAGTTAAATCGTCTGGTTGGTACCTTGATTTCAGTTCGTGGCACCTGTAGCGGCTCAGGCTTACTAACCACCTCATCTTGTGGCAAGTGGATCACTGGTTTTTCATTAAAACTTTTCAAACGTGATGATTCCTTCAATTGTTGCTTTCTATGCTTATAATTTTTATATCGTTCTTCAATTGTGCCCATCATTTTCACCTTTATTAGAATTCTTCGTTAACCCACATTTGCTTTTTGCTGGTTCTAGACATTACGCGCATTTTTTTCTGCTGATGCCGGTTCCGCTCATACGATACTGGCTTCTTATTGTTACGTTCAATATCTAATGCTTTATTCTTTGGCTTCTGTGGTCTCATTATTATATCTCCACTACTATATCATGGTTATACCTATCATTAATTGATACTAATCACATTAATGAACCGTTTCTGTCCCAATATTAACTGCAATATCGAAAAACTTATATTGTAGGATATCACCTACCCACACTGGATCAGTTACATACAAGTTCATGAAGGTTTCATAATCCATGCCATGGGTTTCATCCCAATTAGAGGATATATCATTCCCTAATAATTCCCATTTTGTTTCCAAGATTGAATACAAATAGGTCATATCACGATAATACGTATTCTCTTCTTCATCAGTCATTGATCGGTCAAAATGTTGCATTAGTGTTGTACTCATCAAATGAATTGAACACTAATTATGGCATGATTTTATAGATAATGTCAAACGTAAAACGATCTGCACACAGAAAGTGTGCAGAAATATTGTAGATTAGATACCGCGTTTCTGTGCTACGGTGAGTTCAATTGCTAGGTTAATCACATAAGATTTGATTACTGGGTACTGTGACTTAATAGCCTCAAATACACGCTTATGTTTTTCCCAACCTGACAGATGCTCACTTCCATTATCAGCAATAGATTGAATAGTGATAACCTCGGTACGGATGAATGAAATAACATCTGTTGTTAATGCAATACGCAGTAAAAACGTTGCAACCAGTTTAAATAGGTAAGATAAAATTGTAGAAATCATAATGAACCTCCTTGTTAACGTATATAGGGTCTGCTTGGTGAAACAACGTGTATCCAACCCTTGTTGTGTTCAACCGTATTTATCGCTAAATTGAATCTGGCGTGATTTTTCTAAGATCAGCCAATGCAGTTTGCAGCATATCAATCCTATCTGCCACCATTTCTGAAATCTTATTCATCCTAGCATCATCATTAGGTTCCGAATCTAATTCAACATCTATAGCCTGTTGGAACAGTTTAGCGTCTAACTGTTTATCCTTTGGCAACCCATCAATGTAAGCATTGATTATTTCAGCCCGTTTAGCGGCGAACTCATCATCATTCAAGTTCGCCAACTCATCATGATTAACTTCCCAATCCATTACCGATTACCTCTGTTTTTACGAAAATCATTGTACCATGAAATATCTTCATCTGATTCATCTTCTTCTGCATCTATAAAATCCGCAACAGTCGAACTATTCAAGGCATCAGTGTTATGCTTGATTTCAGTGCAAGTGCGACAAGATTCAACAGCCTGTTTAAACCTATCCGATAGTGATGTAGGTGTAAATGGCGGTAAATTCTTGTGTTCGGATGTAAATGGTGTAGACGTATCAACCTCATTACAATTCTCAGTTATGAATTCGTCATTTTGTAATTTTGATACACACTCATCACGATCCTTTGCACAACGATGATAATCACCGGCGAATGCGTCGAAAGCATCCATTGTTTCACTAATTCTTGCAGCCGTTATTGCACGCACACCAATAATCATATTCATCAACATGTCAACATTAGCGTCATCAGATAAATCTTCATCAGTTGCGTTTAAGATGGTATCTAAGTAATCTATCACATTAAATTGTTTCATCAGTAACTCTTCAAGCTTAAAAATATCCATACACTTTACCTCTTATTAAATAACAGAATCAACTATCTTTCTTATACTTTGAAACACCTTCAATGAATACTTAATATCATCCAAGGCATTATGTTCTTCACGTTCTTCAAAACCTAACAACTCAATCAAACCATCTGATGTTGATATTCCAAAAGCAGCAAAACCAGCCGCCGATGCATCACAATGACGGTGTGCAACAGTTGGTGCAACCTCATATCGATCCATCATATCACGTAAAAATGGCACATCAAAGGTCATTACATTGTGACCCATTACAGTAATTGTTGTAGTACCCCAATATTTTACTATCAAGTTGGCAATTTCTAAAACTGCTTCTTCTTCATCAACACCATGTTCTTCTAGGTGTTCAAATGTCAGTCCATGAATCTTTTCCGCAAATGTACCAAACTTAGGATCGTCTTTACGTTGTTGTAATGACTCATCATTCCATTTGATTTCAATATACCGATCTTCAATTGGTTTTAACGTTTTAGCATTAACAATAATGATCCCAATTGACAATATTTGATGGTGTTCACCCGTGTCATTGTTTAATACTGGTGAACCTGAATTGAAACACAATCCAGTAGTCTCCACATCGAATGCAAATATAAACTGTGGTTCTGTTGCTTTGCCCATAATTTTTAACCTTTAAATCGTAATGATACTATACTACCAATTATTTGTAATCCGTGTCAACCACTAATCCAGGATTAAAGGGTATCCCTTCACATGAATACCCTCTAGGATTCGATATAATCCGTGTATCACCAATCGTATAATCAACACAATGATGTAGATGGCCATGCAACCATAACGGCACACCCATCTGGTAAATAAACTCATCAATATTTGAATAAAATGCAAAACTGTTATAATTAATATCCTTCGCTGGGTCGCGGGATAATGATGATGGTGCATGATGTGTGATTATCACCGGTGTGGTTCTATTCCGGCTACTTTTGGTCACTTCATCTGCAATAAACGTCTTAGCATCATTGAATTCATTTAAGATATCAGCCGTTGTTATCATATTACCATCAATGAGTATGTGCTTGTAATCATTAAGCTTCCCCGCAACTTCTAACATAACCAATGGATTATTGTTATTAAAATCTGTCCACAATGTAGCACCAATAAACGTATGTTCGTCAACCGTTACTGTAGAGTTATCAAGTAATGTAAAATTATCCAAATGGTTAGTTGCCTTATCGATAAGATCAGCACTGTGTCGGATATCACCACCATGATAATGTTCATGATTGCCCATTATCATCACTACATGTTTATGCGTCTCACACACATCTTCTAAAAACATTGTCAACCGTAAAGGCTCGGCTGCAATACCAATATCACCAGCTAACACCAACACCATCGATGGTTCATTGGCAATGGTGGGTAACGTGTATAGTTGCTTATCAAATTCCAGATGCAGATCTGATATTAATCGTATTTTCATGAATCTCCTTTAAATTGTTTTGCCATTTCTAATGCGTCAAATGCACGATTTATATCATCAGTAGTAGTTCGGTCAGTCCGTTCCTCGATGAATCTAGGATGTGATACCGCGTAGAAATCATTCTTTGCACTTTTGGTTAAATCATTACCTTCAATTTCCATAATGGTGCCTATGAACGACTCCCGACGACCGTTAATGTCAACCAATTGTTTATCAGTAAATCCAGATACACTACCTTGAATCATCTTATCATCAGTTTCAAATTTAATAGATCCAAAGGTCTTTTCACGATCTGTACCAGGTGTGCCTTCTATAAATGCTATCGCACGAACTTCTATGGTAAATTTAATTTTCAACTTTAACTGTGTTGTTGAATTGTGATCCTTGAACACATTACTGTAGTCTTTAAGCACTGACCCTTCTAAACCTGCCTGCATCCATCGTATAGTATGTTCTAGTGCTTCATCCAATGAATTAACCACATAAGATTCAATTGGTTGGATCATGTGAATATCTTTGGTAATGATTTCATTTAATCGTGAAAATCGTTCAACCAACGGTACACGCGTTATATTCTTGTTTTTATGCTTGGCATCCGCATATTCTTCCAATGTGATATAGTCCCATAATTTATGTTGAATGCGTTCATGTGGTGGGTTCTTTGAAATCAATAAACCATTTGCATCTGCGCGGTTGTCAATATCACTTATCACCATCTCACCAATGTAAACACCATCAGGATATTGTGAATACAATTCTTCCAATAACGGGTAATGATATTCAATACCTTGACGCGATTGAAACCTTACCGTGCCATTATGTACCATGGCGGTTCGATATGTACCATCAGCTTTCAACTGACATAACGCTGGGTAACTGATGTTACGATATGTGCCTTTTTTCAATTTACCATTAACCATGGAATCTGTTGAATAGATTGAACACCGCATATACGGTACTGTTGTGATGAGTTTAGGAATAGCTTTATTGATTTGTTTACTACCCATATTGATGCGTAGGTCACGATTAATAATCTGTGTCACCAACTGGCGGTCATCATCTTCCAACCCAGCTAACATAGTCTCAACTAACGTAATCGCCTTATTTCCTGTTACCACACGGGTTGATAGATAATCTTCTAAAACATCCAAGGCATTAACAAGGTCGATTGGTGGTGAAGGTTCACACGTTTTAATATTACGCATGGTTACACCGAATGTATATCGCACTTTATCGTAGGCAAGCTGAAGAACACGCTGTAACACTTCATTATCAGCATGTTCTTTCAGAATGGCTAGTTTATCATTACTTCCAGATGTATCCTGAAGCAATGAAATTACATCATTTGGACTCATTAACATCACCATCAGCCGATGCTAACACCTCTGCAATTTTATCATCTTCCTCTAATAAAGTACTGAGTTCAAATAATACATGCTGTGCCTGCATATTAAGCTTTTTAAGCTTTTTGGCATAGAATTCTTTTTTGGTGCGGGTCTTAGCTGTTTCAATAAGTCCTTTATAATGACGGGCAATTGGAATGTAATTATGTTCCAGATTGTGCTTCAGTTTATCTGCGTATTCTTGTCGTGTCATACTAACCCCCATATAAAAATGTGAGATTAGTTTATCATATGTGTTCTACTGAGGCAAGCCTGTAACGCTCAACATTTGAACATCACCAACAGAATACAGTGTGTATTCTTGTGATCCATCTTCAGATGTAGTGTTTCCATCATCAATATCCGTACCGGATAATATCTCTTTTCGAATCTTGATATCATCTTGAATTTTCTGTTGTGCATTAAAAATCCACAATTCATCAAAGGTGCTATCACCATTCTGCCGTTTATACACTAAATGTGCATTGGGAACAGTGCGCAACACACCCATGTGATTAGGATCTTGATTTTCCAAATCATCATTAAGTTCTTGATTTTCATCAGGTGTGGCTTCAGGTGCCAGGTCTTCACCAGCATCTTTATTATCCTGAGGTACCTCATCCTTCATTTCTTGGTCATCTTCGCTTAAGAAATCACTCAAATTCATCATTATTTTATCCTAGTTTAATCACTGGTTGTATTTATATTTATCAAAAATGGCCGCATTTTAAAACCAATAAATACTGATACAATTTGAACGGAACAATATAATGGAAACAAAACCTAAGAAGAAACGAACACGCGGTAATCCTGTACCGTTAATTGTGGAAGAATATCCAGCGGATTACGATGGGTACCCTTTTATAACGCTGATACAGTATCACCAGGCACAGTTCTTGACTATCGTTGATAATTCTAATTCTAAGACTATTAAGGCTTTTGTATTGGATCAATGTGAGAGTGCTGGTGTTGATGAATCTGCTGTTATTACGCTGGCAAGTGAATGGTACAATAACGATGTATATAAACACCCATTATCTATAGCATTTGCCCGTGCTGGTGTCACAAAATACACACATAAAATTTTCAAGACCTTCAATATTGAATATATAACTCGTGTTATAGGGCCATTGCCAAAATATGATATGCTTGGATCACAAAAGATACGTAAAAGGAAAAGAAAGCCTTTAGAATGATGTTTCCATTAAAAAATCTTTTAAAGTCATTGTCATAGCTTCATTTTTATAGAGGAACTTGCTACCATAACTGGTAAGTTCCTCAGTATCATCAATAAGATTCTCATCTTTCATTACCGCTTTACCCTTATCGGTAATTGTGATGCTTTCACCGTGAACCTGTATCAATCCCAATTTCTGAAGTTGTTTCTGTGCCGTGGCAACATGATCTTTGGCTGCAATATGCCCAAGATAAACCGCCGTGGTTTCAGAAGATGCCAAGGTAACCAATACACTCTTTTGTGTATCCATTAAACGAACGTTATTTGATATGATAGCCATGACTGTATTTATCCAATTAGGTTCAACTCAATTACAATATTGTAGGCATACGCGATAGCATGGCCTTTTTTGAAATAGGTTGCATCATCATCAGGTTTTGAATATATCAACTCACGCAACGTTTCACGTTCTTCTGCTGTACCTTTAGTGTATGTGTTAAGTATGAATAACTTTGATGGTCGGATCAGTGCAATAACATCCGCCAATTCCATAATCGACGTGGGTCTAATGTTTTTTACCACATCAAATCTATTATGAATTTGTGGCAATTGCCTGACTATATTTTCTTGGCACAATAACGACCAATCGGGTTCCAGGTGCATCAAGGCTTTGAGTTCGGCTTTTGATTCAAATTTGTCAAGAGTGTTTAAGTGCAAGCAATCTAGCTTATAGAACCCCATATCTTCAGCTTCTTTATATGGGATTGCCGCCAATTTAGTAACCGGGTCTTGTTCCATGTGTTGAAGATACACGCCTGAATTATGAGGAACTAAGTCGCCATCACGAACGATGGCGGCTTTTATGCTTTTCACAAATACTTCTACAGGTTCAAACGTTGTCTTAAAGTCAATATCAATATCCATAAAATCATATTATCATAACTCAACAGACGAGTATACCCAAATTGTGACACGATTCACAACACCACCAAAATCAACCACACGATTTGCAGCAGTTGAAGATTCTGAATATTGGCGGTTAGCATGATTCGCAACATCTGCACGATCCCATAAAATACCATCGACAAACACTTGAAGTTTACCAACATAATACCACCAATTTTGCGGCCCCATGGATTTTATTGATGTAGCATTGTTAAAACCTTGGAATACTGGTAAGTGTGACCATTCTATCACATAAGTAGAAGCATTGTGATTTAATGCGCGTAATACTTGTGGGCCAGTATGACGTTCAACTAGATCAATATAACGTTTAGTTACCAAATCATTAAAATCCAATATATGAGCTTCATAACTATGATTAGCAGTGGCCGCGCCTGATCTATCATAATAAACCGGTGATGCCGTGATTGCACCTCTACCGCTCATGTTTACAATAGGTGTACCATCACACGCAATTGCGGTACCTTTCTTTGTGCCAATCTCATTATAATACATTCCTGAACCACCACCATTAAAACTCACTGCCGGTGCCATCTGTGTACCTTTTGTATCAGCGATGAAACGTGTGTTACCTCTAAGGTGTAAAGTTCCACGCCAAATGTTAACGCTACCGGCTTCAACTTGTGATCCTGAACCGATACCCGTGCCGATGTTTACATCACCACCTTTATTGTTGCCACCATTTGCATTACCGCCGTAGATTTCAATATTACCACCACGGCACCAGTTATCTGCATTATTCTGACCTAAGATACCATCACCTGCACGTAGATAAACATTACCACCAACATTACCCCAACCGGCGATTAATTGTGCTTCACCGCCAAAATGATTATACCGTTGGTCAATTTGTGCCAAATTAGAATCTGAAGCCTTCAATACTAGGTAACCAGAACGTGTATCATTATTTGTTGATTTATTCATACCAGATGTAAGCGACAAATTACCTGCCACTGCATTAGCTGGTGCAGTTGTATGGCATCCACCAACTGCAATAGCCATAGAAGGTGTTTTTGAATTGTCATTAGCATCTGTTGTCATCCATCGTGCAACAAAATCATTGTAACTCATGTTGAGATAGCCACGTAGTTGCCCGGCATTTTTCATATCCAATGCGCTGCCAAACTGTGAAGGTGTATCAGAATTTATTTCCGAAACAGCCCAGTTTTGACTGTATACAGTGAGACCGCTACCCTCAACAGTTAATGTTCTAGCATGATGCGTTGGTACATTACCACCACCGATGCTTAGGCTACCCCGCATTGTTGATCGGCTAGTTCCAAGTGTTTCCAAATTGCCTGCAGTTTTTACAAACCCGGTATATGGATTGCTACGATCCTCTATTGTTAACAAAGCGGTTCCAGTATGGCTACGCACTGTTAAGATGCTTCCAGTTGGACTAGATGCCGTTGTAGGCCAGATTGTTAACCCTTCAGCATCATTAGCCGCATCAAACCCAGGTATTGACTCTGGTGAGGCTGAGATATGAATATCACGATTTCTTGAATTATCACGTAAAACTAATGATCCATCATCAAAATCAAAATGATTTGACCATTCAACGCCATTATAAAATCTAAAACCTTCTTGACCATTAAGCGTCTTGTACCATAATTGTCCTTTAAGTGGATCACCTTTTGGTGTAAGACCAACATAAGCGTTAGCGTCCGGTGATACATCTGCTGCCCAGTTTTCAGTCATGTGAACCAGGTTCTCAACTATCAGTTCACCATAACCTGATATCTCTTTACCGGGCAATTTAAGTGTTGTATTCGCTTCATGAATTGAATACTGAAGATAACCAATATTGGAACCCACTTGAGCAGTCATTCCATTTGTTGTAACCTTTATGGTTGTT
>JAVCKZ010060419.1:0-15570 GCA_034780755.1 Lepetodrilus elevatus
ATTTTTTATTACCGGTGCAATATTTTTAATTTTTTAATTTTGGTTAGGTAGAATGAAATTAGAAAATGGAGTTTTTTTTGTTTTTCCTTCCATGGAGCATTTACCGCGATAATCTACGAAATGCCAAACTATACAGTAGACACGTGCAATGAGACTTCCGGGCTAAACTAGCGTAACCGCCCGAAGTAAGCCAATGAGATATTCTGTTTTAAGTGTAACTAACTCTCTTTCCGTTTTCTTTGAGATGTAGTCATTTACCCAATATCTTCAGTCTGGACGGCTTCTCCAAAATATAAGCCTTCATGGATGTAGACAGAAACCATCTATCCTTGCTGGGACCTGTAGAAACTTTCGGTACCAGTATCGTCTGCGTCTACTTCCAGTTCTGATTCTACAGAAGATTCTGAGTTGGATGCAATTATCAAAAGGATGGCCTTTAAAAGGAAATTTGTCATTTTATTCAAAAGTTTACATTATGTATTATACATGCTTATCTATATTCAAAAATAGTATTTCAATTTTAATCAAACGTTTGTGACATGTTATTTTTTGTATGCTTCTGTTAATTTAAAACTAGGATTAAAATAGATGGAAAAGTATTTTCTTTAAGAATTTTAAAATTGCATATAATTATGTAAAATAATTGCAGCTGTACATCATTAAATATTTTTATTTTTGTTTAGATTTCTTAGATCCGCATTGTTAATTAATAGGAGTGCCATGTCTATACCGGCACTTCACTGTTCCGCATCATGACAATGTTGATATATTACTATATCTGTCTGTGGTTTACAATAATTATGAACGACGAGGGGTTCAACAAGTTTGATCAAGAACGCCGGTAATTAATCTATTCTAGTCCACAGTGTGTGTGTGTGTGTGTGTGTGTGTGTATGTGTGTACGTCGTTTACGTATTATGACAGAGCTAATATCTAGGATGCATATTTGTAATTCAATGTGATATACATGTATAGTAATTAATGTGTTACGTTTCTGGAAGTTGGTCCAAAAATGGAATAGATATATATGCATGTATCAACATATAGGCCTACTTTAGTTTTACTCTTACTATGGGACCTTGACTTAGCAAATGTATAATCTGTATTATTTGTTGAGGTGTTTACCAATCCTCATGCTTTGCTGAATACAAATATGTTTAAATCAAATATTTGTGTTCAGACTATTTTATAAGCAAGATTCAACGGCAATTAGTCTTCTACGATGGCCATACTATCACAGGTCGCAAGTACTTTGTACAACCAGTTGCTTATTCCAAATGTCTCATTATTTTAATATTTCATAATTATATACGATATTGTCACCATTATATCCGACGTTAAATAAAGCTTCTTCTTCTAACGACTGAACGTCTATGTTCAACAACATGTTCAAACTGATCCGTCTTATCAAAGGTTGAGTAGTGTAACTATATGGTTGTTGTGCGGAATGGCAAGGTTAAGATTAGAGGTCATCAAACGTTTCCGGTCCGGAACAATGTTACGGGGGAGAGTGACTCTTCGCGACTGTCGCTTGTAGATACATGTATATAACATAGCGGGTCTTGTAAAGGTCATCTGTAGCTCACGTGCAGATCGCGTATTGATCACGTGCAAATCGCCTATTTTAAAATTGGGGTTTAAAGACGCTTTCAAGATTCTCAAGATTCTTGAAAGCGACTCTAAACCCCCATTTAAAAACTAGTAGACCTTAGCGACTAATCAAGATATGAACACGATATTGATGTTCTAAACAGATAGCGTACACATTGTAGACTATAATAAAGACCTAGGGCCTTATTCTCGAAACGTTCTTACGATCTTCCTAGCCTAAGAACGTTCTCAACTTTATCTAAGGATACCTATAGCATGAGCTATTCACGTTCTAAAGCTAAGAAGATCTTAAGAAGTTTCGAGAATAGGTCCCCTAGTTTTTATATGATGGGGATACATTTGTAATCTCAAATTACCAAAATATTCAAACTAGTTCTTTATTATGTTAGAGAGAGAGAGATAGATAGAGAGAGAGAGAGAGAGAAAGAAAGAGAGAGCGAGATAGAGAGAGAGAGAAAGAGAGAGAGAGAGAGCGGGATAGATAGATAGAGAGAGAAGAGAGAGAAAGAGAGCGAGCGAGATAGAGAGAAAGAGAGAGAAAGAAAGAGCGAGTTAGAGAGAGAACAAAAGAGCGAGCGAGATAGAGAGAGACAGAGAGATAGAGAGAGAGATAGAGAGAGAGAGAGAGTGAGAGAGAGATAGAGAGAGAGTGAGAGAGATAGAGAGAGAGAACGAGAGAGAGATAGAGAGAGTGAGAGATAGAGAGAGTGAGAGAGATATATATAGAGAGAGATAGAGAGAGAGAAAGAGAGAGATAGAGAGAGAGAGAGTGAGAGACAGATATATATAGAGAGAGAGCGAGAGAGAGAGAGATAGAGAGAGAGAGTGAGAGCGAGATAGAGAGAGAGAAAGAGAGAGAGAGTGAGAGAGATAGAGAGAGTGAGAGAGAGAGAAAGAGAGAGATAGAGAGAGAGTGAGAGATATAGAGAGTGAGAGAGCGAGAGAGAGATAAAGAGAGAGAGATAGAGAGAGAGAGTGGGAGAGATAGTGAGAGAGAGAGAGAGAAAGAGAGAGAGATAGAGAGAGAGAGAGTGAGAGAGATAGAGAGTGAGAGAGCGAGAGAGAGAGAGAGAGAGAGAGAGAGAGAGAAAGAGAGATAGATAGAGAGAGAGAGAGAAAGAGAGATAGAGAGAGATGAGAGAGAGATGAGAGAGAGATGAGAGAGATAGATGAGAGAGAGAAAGAGAGATAGATAGAGAGATGAGAGAGATGAGAGAGATAGATGAGAGAGAAAGAGAGAGAAAGAGGGAGAGGGGAGAGAGAAAGAAGAGAGATAGATAAATGGAGAGAGAAATATATATTTATGGTGTGATTGACAACGAACTGGACGCGGTTGACTGACACAGACCACTCGTCACTGTGGCGACGGGGACTCAAATCAATACCACCTGACAATGGGGTGGCATGCGTCGCTAATGTTTGATAAATATCACTCTCGTCATATTTTCGCTGTCAATATTTCGTCCCTTGTGCCTACAGCCTCTCTCTCTCAGCCCATTAACGGAGATAAGACCGAGTCGTGCAAAGACTTGCCAACATGCCACGTTGATCAATGACACTAGAAATGCTTATATGTTTCCTCAACTGGGTCAGTTTGTTTTTAAACTGGTATACCAGCTACTTAAATATTTATCTGTTTACTTTGTTGTCGTGTACATACCATTTGATAAATGACCGTTTCGAGTGTTATATCTCCATGAGCTTGTGTGTGGACTCATATTAAGCTAATGCTCACAGGTATTTGGAATAAGGTCTATGCATATCTTTACAGTTGGCAGGGCAATAGCACGTGAGTAGTTTGTGGTCTTCCGTGATCTAAATATAAACATAAATCTAGATATAAATTCACAAAGATCGATCCTGGAAAACTCAAAATATATTAAAGACTCGACTTTAATTATTCGTGAAAGACACATACCAAGCACATACATTGATCTCTCAGAGGTTTATTTGGCATCAACTCGAAACTTGAGCGATCGGACCGAGAGGAAATATTATATTAAGTGACTGTCCACCCCAACTTTCAAGTACGAATCGAGCGCAACCCCAACGGCCTTGCTAGCTGGTCGCTAAATTAACCCTTGTCTTATCAGTACACGTCAACACTTAGATCTTGTCCTTTTGTACTACGAAAACCTGCAATAAACACCGATCAACAGAACGGAATCTGAACACATTTAACCCAAGAAAACCTTGGAAGGACAAGATGTACACATGACGAATTGCGTTGTAGTCACTCACCTTCATATTGACAAATATTTTCAAAATGGATGTGGCGAGGACGGTCTCTAAACGTCAGACATGACACACCTGTGCAGATTTCTATGTTGTCCCCTCTCCAATCTCGAACCCGCAGCTAATATTGCCGATATATATCAGTCTTCAATCTGCATGCTGACTTGTGTGTGTCAATACGAAACCACGAGATAAGACGGTAGGGTATTCCTCCACAACTCCAAGTGTTCCAGCCACCTAACACTTTCAAACGGATTCTACAATGGGTGATAAAAATCGACCTTTTTTTTTGTCTTGGGTAACGGCTGGTCGGTCGTGCAGTTCTGGGACAGAGATTAAGACAGGGATCTATCCCACTGTCAGCCCTAAATCAAATCCAGGCACGATATCCCAACTTCCTCGATATGGGGACCTTTTATCTCTCGGTTCAAATTTATAGCACTAGCACGCAGGTGGGTTAAGTTTGTAGTAAAGTCAGAAAACAGGCCGTTATGACGACAAATTCCAACATTCGACCACCACACCACAGATGTCACAGAAGACGCACACTCCCAACAGCCCTATTTTTATCTCTGCCATCCGAAAAATACCAAACAGCATAAATCATACTTCAGGAAAATAATTTATACGAATCAAATTACAAAATACTAATCGTAAGAATCGGATAAGTATGTCAGGAAGTTGGTGGCACCAGCGAACAACCAACGAGTTAACTCGATAAACAAAAAGCGGATAACTTAAGAAATAGTTCAACCAAGTGCTCTGTGCCTCCCAACACAAAACGTGGAATATTTCATGAATATTTCATCGAGTGAATAGTTCTTGAATTCTATCACCTTCTTGCCGTCTTAATTCTGCGTGAATCTAAAAACGTCACGATGAAACTCTGTAATATTGCACAATCGTACCAACGCAGATATCTAACAATACCCGATGTATTTTACATTCCCGAGTGTTATTGCCGGAGTATGGTCAGATTGATCGATTCGATTGGCTGTTTGATTAGGTCAGCTGTCAGCTAGGACTAAGATTCGCACGCTCAGATTGGCAATGAGAATTATTCAACACTTTATTATAAGTAAAATTAACACTGGATGTATTCAGCATTCAGCATTCAGCATTCAACGAGTTCATTCTCCATAAAATGTGACTAGAATTTGATTATTTATGCGAGGTAACATGATCTATCGAAACATAAAATCAACATACCGTGAAATGGAATATATTCAATGGTATATCAATATTCAATACAAGGTACAAGAAATGACAATTGAAAAATAGTACCGTATCTATCACCAAAATCTTTATAACCAAAAAAAATATCAGACAATAAATATTTCCACGTCCTTAACAGAAAAATAATTCTGTATATTCAATTAACATCTATTATTAGCAAAAACGTGCTTAACGTCATGTTGTGATAAATGTAGCCTGGAGGTGCTATGAAATAAATAAACGATCGATCGCACATTTACTTAAGTGGCAAAAGACATTCAAATAAAAAATGATAAGTAATTCCGTTGGCATTGTCGTAAATAATCTCCCGAGTAATAAACATACATGGAAAACCACATCAAGTAGGGTCCTGTTGCTTGAGCCAAGGCCACTGTCGTTATTTTCGCTCACTTTACAATAAGAGTGGCAAGGCTAAGGGTATACAATACTATTCACGGGTCTGAAATGGAGTTACTAATGTACAATATGCATTAATGGCAGGAGACAAGCTCCAGGGTCAAAGTTCACGACCAGCGATAGAACCAGTAGAAAGGAACCAGTTTTCAGTGTGCTCCCAACACAATGCAACAAATACAGGAAACCAGTCTTACAACACTTGGGTTTTTTTCATTGAGGTTTTTATATTCACGAGTATTCTCCGTGAATCATATCGGTGTGGACGTCTCTCAGGTGGCTTGCCGTTGAACCACTTCAGGACTGTTTTGGTGGATGCGTGCGTTGGGTTTCTCTTCGGCTCTAGCCAAGCAGAGCCCAAGAGCCCAGAGAGTGAATAAAGGGAATTAAGCCAGGTTTGGACTGGGCAAACATTTACTTGGGCCATTAAGCCCGAAAATTCACAACAGGTGGTTGTCATAGCATCATAACATTGAACTGTGCAAATGATCCACATGGCGTTTTTAGCCGTACTCTTGGTTTAAATATTATACAATATTAGCGACAACCTTGGTATAAAATGAGAAACCGTTTTCACAAACTTCCCATCCCAGTGTCTACCTATAAAACAAAACCTCTCCATTGACAAAAGAAAATAATTTATTTTTTAAAAAACCAATCCAAATTCTTGGTCAAACTAATTTTATTTCATATACAAACTCTAAAATGCAGACTTGGTCCAAGCTTTAAATAAATTTTTAAAAAACTTTTGACTTTAACTATTATGCCATCCCCGCACCAGTAATAGCTGGGAGATGACATAAAAACACCTGTGGTTGCGTCGTCCGGCGAAATCAAATTAGCTTACACACGAGACTTGTCGAATTGACACTGAAGCTAATGAGGCGAGCGACAACAGCCTATGCAAATTACACCGCAAACCTTGCGCAAATTTGAAAAGACACGTTAAGCCAAACTGCAAACAGAGTCCACTCTGCCTGAAGGAAAACATGTCCGCTTGTCTCTGCGATGTGTTCTCTATTATTATAAACTGGGACATTTGATCAATAAACAGATATCTGTGACGTGTTGTTGTGCTTGGCAGCTTTTGTGGTATTTTCCCTCGAGTGCTTTGTTTATGTCAGGAGCAGCCCATTCAATAAGTAATGATCCATTAGCAGCAAATACCATATGAACTATCGATGAAAGCATAACATACAGCACGTTGTGCTAACCCAATATTCCATAAACGTTATATTTTGTCACAAATTTCGTCGTACACTGCACTCTTGACATGATCCAAACGTATTATAAATTTATGAAATTCATTATGCTCCCTCTGTACCATGAATTCTAAACACTGTAGGTTTTTATCATAGGTAGCCCCTTACAGGATGCAAACTCAAAACAAATCTCGCAATTCAACATGGTGCCTCTACACCACCCACCATACGTTCTACTCAATGGTAATTTATTTTTCCACCAGAAATCATCTCTAATTGAAAGCAGTCTATCCAACGCATTAACACACCTATACAACATAATCAATAAAACCAACAAGTGCATGCAAAGGATAGCAATTTAACCCCTTCCCTACTGAGCAATTTAACCACTTCCCAGCTGGATTAACCACAATCACCATCCCCTGCTTGGGGTCCAGCAGCAGCCAACAGATAAGGAAATCGCCGACATTTCCAGACTGGAACAATTTGCGTGTTGCAAGTTGTAATACTTGCACGACATCTTCAAACGCTGACCCTAATAGCTATACCACAGTACATCCAGTCAGAAATTGATCATAGGCCACTATCCATTAAAGCTACGCCCCGTTTCTAAATCAGACCCACATGGTCTTAAAATAATCTCCACGTAATCACTGAATGCTGAAATAACATAACCTAGAAATTATAACACCATAAAGTAGAGTTAAACCTCCTTCAAGAAGAAAATTTCTTTTCCATTAAAATTCTTCCAGTATAGTCACCTGACACAGTTAACGGTGGACATCTTTAAACGACAGCTCGAAGATAAAACGGTCAACGTAAACGAGAAAGCTTTGAATGGAGAATACATTATACTTCCCATAGAAGAAATCTCTCCAGAAAACAAGAGCCTGGTATTGACAATGCCTTGCAAATAGGAGCCTAATGTAAAATTCATGCATTTAACATGGCCGGTGAACACAGGAACACACTACGTGAACACACTACGTGAACACACTACGTGAACACCTTTCCTTCCAGAACCGTGGTCACAAGCCTTCACTGCAGACTCGAGAGATATCTACAGATATTAATAAACGAAGCAAAACAAAACATTGATTATCGTATTTTCCCCCATTGATATCTTAACGCACGAGAAAGCTTTCATATGGTTACCGATAATAGACATAAATAGATCATACAAATTATGACATGTCCATTTATAAGGCTACTGATAACAAACATCATAAATAGATCATTCAAAGAATGACATCTCCTTTGAATCCGACTAAAGCTATCGCACAACAGAAAGTACATATTAATTGGAACAAGTGCAAAATTAACCATTAATTCATTCATGACGCTCTCAAAGTCAACTTGTTCACAGTTAATTACCATAGTTACATATCTATCTCCTTATAAAAGTCATTTAACCCTTTTCCTGCTGGTTTAAGCTCATTAAGGGTTATCCGGATGCCTCAAGCATGGAAAGAGTTAATAAGTATTAATCACACCAAATCTAATACACAGTCAACAAAACGCAATTCAATAAATAATGACCTGAAAACCTGACAAAAGTACACGACCCAACTACACCGCGATTATGGAGCTTAACCCTTTCCCCGCTGGATCAGGCATTGGCGCCGACAGAGATTCAGGGCATCTCGGGTTGCCTTCAGCATGAAGAAGGATAACGCCAGTATGATCCATGACAACTACTTGTGGATGCGAGTGAATGATGGGTTTATTCAGCGGTCATAATCTCATTAGTCCACATCTACACGGCGGTAATGAATCTTCTCACCAGTCGGCATTGTCTCATTAGACCATTGTCCATTGGAAAGGCTGTGACGAAACCATGGCAACAAAGACACCGTTTCTTGTCCGCAGCAAAAGTCCAAAAATATTTCCATTAGTCAACTTTGGAAAAAGAAAGGAGACAACATCGATTTGGGACGGAATTCCAATGGATCTACATTTATTCGATTGTGTCTGGCACAGAACAGGCCTAATTGCCCTAATTTGGGAGAAAAAGCCTGAAGAAACCACACACCTTAGATGATATACCTAATCAAGAGTGTGTCTGCGTCAGAAATAGCATTCTATATTCTGTTAACTTATCGATATGATCGGTATGTGATCAGCCAAATATACCTGGCTGCTCTTTGCAAACTGAATGAATGGCGGAATAACATCGATTTGGTCTGGATTTTCAATGATAACAATACTAATCTTTGAAAGGCTAACAATATTCAATTCAGACAGAATCTTGTTATTCTTTGTTAGTCTAAAGAACACACCACATTGCATGAATATTTTACACGTGTTGTATTGTAATGAATAGTTGTACCTCTAGTCTAGGCAATCATTTGTTGATTGAATTAATGTTTTACATCGCGGCGGGAATAATCAGCGTTCATCTGTACAAAACGGCACAAGTAAAAAGGTAACCACAATTCCAACATCGCCAATAAGACTACGACATTGCTAAGGCTGAACCAAAGTTATGTCGTTTCGGACAAGAGAGAACAGAAATCCACAACAATTTGAATGTAATCGTCATACAGAAACATCCGAAATAACTTTTCAATATTCTGGAATATTCCGCACAATGTATTTCTCTTTTCACAAAAATTACAATGCTACTCTCGCCTACACCCTAGTTTAATTGTACTGCACACAAAACTACCTCCAGAGATGTCGCAAACCCAACATGGCTAAATCACAAACAGACGACAATTTAATAACGTGGAAATTTTGCATGAAAATGTAAGGTACGAAAATGCAAACACACCACAGCCGATTGTAGATACAGTTCAAAAGGGAGGACGTAATATAGGGCAATATAATGTCATATAACTGCTCGCGTGTTGAATGCCGACATAATCAAACGCGGGGCGCATGCAAGCAACTGTCAGTCGGGGTTATATAGACGGGTTCGTGCAGTATGTAAAGTAGACGGGCGATACTACGCAAACACTACTCAGAGACTAAGGCAGAGTTTGCCGTGCGACTCTCGAGGGTCGGTGTAATAGTGGGGAGACGTAAACACACCGCAGGTATTCCACAAGGACTCCTCAGAGGTACAGGGGTACATGTCGTACCTTAGTTTAATCGTCAGCACGGGCATTGTACCGCCAACATGGAAAATGAGAAAGCGCACACAATACAGCCCGAGAAGTAATGAACTCAGCTTTTAAATGGGGATTAGTTTTACCAGTTGTCCTCAGTGTGCGAGTTCAAGTCCATTAAAACATGCGATTCAATTTCAAGTGTAGGTAACCACTCGAATTTGTCCCGATAAAAATTGCTTTGAATATCTCCCAATACAATACGGTTCTTCGCGATATTAATACCTTGAATGATTTTTTTTTTCTTAATGTGAAGCAATAAAACACCTCATTCAGAACTATTATCAAGGTAGAAATCCATATGCAGCATGATGCAATAATTTCATCAATATTAGTAACTAATTCATTTATGTGTGTAATATTTATATGTACACTTTTACCACCGTGGATAATTAAAAATTCTGAACTCTGATAAATATTATCGTTGTATTTTAAAAAAATTAAAAATTTAAAATCCCAAACATTACATGACAACAATTTCCATAACAATAAAATAATTCATACGACACCCATTTCCTGTTAATTTAAATGTTCTTCTTAAAACATAAAAAACAAACTACTTTCCAAAATGCAACATGTAACTTCTATGTAACAATTGGTTTCACGCAAATAACCGCAAATTAAACATTTGTCTTCGCACAGCAGCCACGGGCCGTCAGCAAAGAAGAACAAATCTGTTCACACTCTGCTGCATCTACTCAATGTGCAGACCGACACCATTCACGCTGCTCATCAAATATGGATTCAGTGCTTTGTGAAGACGTTGACACACGGACTAAAGGTGAACGCCATCCTTTTAATTATTAACCAGCCATGCCTGTGAAACGGACAATAAAAATTACAGCGGCCTGAGTCTATCTAAAACTTAAGGAGAAGACTTTAAAAAGCGTTTCACTTTTGTTTTGATCCTATTGAAATTGTGACGATAAAATATATTGAAATCGAAATCTACTTTTTTTTTTTTTTCTCTTGTATCTACAGACTACACTTCAGCATCATGTATTAACCCTCTCCCTGCTGAAGGTGAGTTAACTTGCCCAATCACATGCAGAAATAGAACACATTGATTTTATTCAGCAGGGAGAAGGTTAACCTTCACAGTGCTGGAGACAATTCGAGATGCCATAAAAAAGGATGACAAACGATGCTTCAGAATCATGACCTAACCTTCATACGACTGCAGACTACAGATGACAAATAATACAGCCAACGACAAACAAAATATACCATCCCTATTATATTCCATATAGGCCTGATCAAACAAGAGAGCTTGAAATAGAACCATTAAATGTCTGTACGGTCATTAAACTAAAAGCGTGCAATTACAGTAATTTCATCAACACTCCAAAATTCGACAATCGTCTCCTACACACGATTTCCTCGTCTTAGTGGGCTCTCGAACCCTGAAGCCGCCCTTGTTCCGGTGGAACATGAAAGACCTGTTGTCTGCACACCTGTTTTTTGCTCCGTCGATAGAAAAACTGCATCAATAAGTTTCGAGTATCAATTTAATAGCAAATTCTTCCTGCCGACGTTTTCGCAAACATGAAAAGCGTTTTGAACGGGCGCTATTGACAAATTCCAAGGTTGCTTTCAGGTCAATTGACGGTGTCTACCCAAGCATGCGCTGCAATCAATAGCCTGAGACAATGACTTCAAGCCAGGTGGAACAATGCACCGTGTGGATTGTTAATGTAGGAAGCAAGAAACAATGAGACTCGCGGAATACATCACAGGACGGACCCAGCTAGCAGGACGAGACTGGCAGGACGGACCCAGCTAGCAGGACGAGACTGGCATGACGGGCTCAAGCACTCTCGTGTGGCACGACAGGAAATTCAAACCCAGATAAACGAGTGGCTAAGAACAGAAGCTTAATGTGAGATGCCATCAATATGAAACGGGGGGGGGGGAGGGGGGGGGAGAGAGGGAGGAATTATCCTGTAAATCTTGCATTAGTGTATTGTATTTCTTCGGTAGATAATATACACTTTGCATGTTATTAACCCTCGGTCTGCTAGTGTATTGTATTTCCACGGGAGATAATACACCTGCACAGACGTTATTAACTCTCTCCGTGATAAGGCAACATGAGACGTACCCTGTAAGCCAGAAAAATCGCCCGTGGTACGACCAACAACTGGAAACTACCGTTTCAATAGCACTACCGCAAGTCCCACATTCGCCGCAGTTACAGGCCTGACATGGGCACTTCCTGTCATTATATGTCATTACGGACCCATCCCTCTTTATCAGATCACGTTCAACAGTGCCAGTGCAAGAAATAGACTAGGGCGATGTGTTGGACATGTTGAATGGAAAATGCATTGATCTGGGCGTGTATTTTAACGATTCTTACAAGATCATATATCAAAGTAGCCCCTGAGGACATTTTTAAAAATAGTCACTTTCACATGTCGGCCATTTTGGATCTAATTCTTTTTTGACAATGTTTCCAATGTTGTCGTCAGTGTTAGTTTCAGCTTTGTTAGATTAGTTGTTTCTGACATGTTCGACTTCTTATAGAGAATTTAACATAAACACGAAACAAAGAGGCAGTGACACAATAGTTTTCGATTGATCGATTGATTGAATTGATGCTTTACATTGCAGAAGGAATTTTTATACCCATAAGTGACGACTACAATGTTAGTCTATATTACATTTAGATATGTACGTCAATAAAACCCAATTGAAAAACCTTGCCAATTTGCAAGAGTAAAATAAGTAGGGAAATGTAGAACACTGCTAACATCAATTGTATTTTCGACAAGTTGAACAACTTGGATAATTATTTTCCCATTTGCAACCATTCCACCAAAAACAAAAAGCAACTAACACCATGACATGACCCCGGGAGTCAATCAACTGACGATGACCTTAAAAATGAATCCTAAAACAGCGCGCTGACATTTCAGGGAAACAATACACTGCCCATATTCCAACAGGAGGGAATTGCAGCCATGTGCAAACTCCAAGACACCTGCTCCTCACAGGGACAACAACAAAACTCTGGGTTCTAGCCCAAGTTGCATTTACTGAAAAGGTTTATATTAAAAATATCACACATTTATTCACTGGAAACGGAGCTGTTTCTGCTGCATAGTAATGGACGACCAGAGCCCAGACAGCTCACTCTTCCTCTCGACAATCCAACAGGAAATACCAAATTTTCTGTCATTTCGTCAACGCCTGTCGCAGTTACACCAAAAACCACACTTCCACCAGTGGATAAATAGCTTTGTAAAATAAGTGAACTAGTCGTGGCACCGTGCCCAAAATATTACAGGCAATCTTCCAAACATGAGTAGTGTTTAAAAATGACACCATATCCTAAATATTTTCCGTGAGCAATAAAATAATATCCAGAAATAATCCTTAGGTTTTAAGATTCAGGAATAGTCAGTCCTAGGTTAAAGCAAATCACAAGTTCCTAACCTATGTACCCGACCACTTCCTCCTAAACATTCCTCATGTTAAATGAGCCCAAAGGAAAGTAGATGTGCCAAATGCCATAAACAACAAAGATAGCTTAGAGAAAATGTCAATTACTCATAACACGTAACGACCCTGTATAAAAGTATATTTTACCATAATGAAAACACACATTTCCAAAGAAGCTAATGGCATTCATACATAAAATAAAAAAGTCAGCATTTTTATTATACGATTAAGTATCCTACTGGTAAATGTATCATATTGACCTTGGAATGGAAACATTAGAAGACGCATGTGGTCCTACCGACGTGAAACACCATCTGTTGCTAGTGACCTGAACGCCATAAAGCGGCCTGGATGTATTTTTATGACAAATAGAGACAGTTCAGCCTGCCCGGTATGAGAAAGCAGCATGCCACGGTGCTTAACACTGGACACAGTATGTCCTAGAGGAATCGTATTCCCAGTAATACCCGCGCATGGGCACCATCGTATTATCCAATAATATCTCCACACGGGCATCATCGAATTCCCTAGTAATTCCTCCACACAGTGACCATCATTAGGGTTCCACTTAGGTTTCAATTTTTGAGAATCTCGGGGACGCATGTTGATATACTTATCAACAATATTTATTAATAAAGTGCGTGCAAATTTGCAATTTGCATATTCCCCAGTAATAACCCAGCACGAACACCATCGTATTCCCCAGTAATAACCCAGCACCATCATATTCCCCAGTAATAGCCCAGCTCGGGCGCCATTGAGTATTACGTACACTTCCAGCACCGGCACAACACTAAACGAAGGAGACACAGAGTATGAGGAAAAGATGTTTTCTGGCAGGGTGCACATGTCAGCTAACGCTATATACTTTACGGAAAAGGAAACGATTTTAGAGCAATTACAGCAATCATGACACCGTGTTTACAGGGTTAATCCTTGTCCATGATAAAACACCAGAGCTTATGGAACAAGAACCCTTAACATGTTGTTTTGTTAGCAAAGATGAATTAACCCTCTAAACCCTGTTGGAATGTACCAAATAAACTGAGACCATTTTAGATTCCAAAAAGAATTTGGAGGTTATGGCAATACAATAAAACCTAAGTTAAAGAGAACCTTCTAAATACTGTTGACAATTACCAAAAATGTTTTCAAATTGTGGAAGGTTATGATAGCATTGGAAGGGTTATGCCAATACAATAAACAGGTTTTAAGAGAACCTGGCACTTGTGTATCAGTATTCTGTCGGCAACAAATTGTTATTCCATGTAAACGTAAACACATTGGTAGCTACACCATGTCATAAAACTAAAATTACAGGAACTCTTTTGGTAAACGGTCTCCAAAACCATGAAAAAATAATGTTGAAGTGTTGTTCAAAGCCTGTTACTACAAAGTCTTGTCGTCGGCAGTATCAATAGTTTTATTTAAATACCATAATCAAGAAAATTAATATGTTTAATAAACATCATTTAAAAATCTTCATTTCTTTAATAATGGCATCAGCCGATGTCTTCACACGGAACTCTAATTTCCGTATTAAAATAACGGCATCTGATAGCGGCCATTACATGGAACCATTTTCTAATAGCTTTATAATAGCTAAAGATTTGCATCAGTAAATGTCCATGTGTAACTCTTAACTGCTCTAGCTATAAAAGAATGTAATCATAAAATATGTCATGCCTTTACACGGAATTAATTTCTATACTTAAGGATCTGCATCCGTAGATGTTTTAACAACAACTCCATCATATACATGTCACCATGCCTTTACAAGAAACCAGTTTCTTTAATTGGAAGGAATGTCATCAAATAAGAATGTCATCATATCAGATGCGTTGCCTTTACAGGGAATTAATTCCCATAATTAAAGAACAGCATGATCAGATGTCTTTCAGATGGCACTCTAAATTCCACAGCATCAGATAGATAAGATAGATGCCTTGACATGAACTCTATAAGCAGTAATCTGTGGCCAGGTTTCTCAGAGCAGATCAGTAATCCTTTCCAGGGTCTGTTATACGGCACTGGCGCTCTCCAGTATTGGCCTCAGTGAGCCGGCAGAGTCAGCAGAGTCCTCAGAACGTCAGGAAACCGGGACTCCAGTGACAGCGGGACTCCAGTGACAGCGGGTCCAGAACAGCACTTACATAGCGGCAGAAGCTGCTACTGCTTTGACATGTTGAGGAGGATGTGGGGGTATGGAGTATGGAGGGAGGATGTGGAAGTGAGAGGAGCAAGAGAGAGAGAGATAGATAGATAGATAGATAGATAGATAGATAGATAGATAGATAGATAGAGATAGAAAGAGAGAGAGAGAGAGAGAGAGAGAGAAA
>JAVCKZ010060430.1:0-15569 GCA_034780755.1 Lepetodrilus elevatus
CATGATATTCTAAGTGAACTAGCACTATAAAAACTGGTGGAAATCCAGACTAGTCAAGCAGTACATATGCATGCAAAGTCATGATATTAGTGAAAGATTCTAGAAAGTGACTTTAAACCCCAAATCAACCAACCAACCAACTATGCCACAGAGCCTGGCTCCATTACAAGTGAGTCTTACTGAATTAAAACAGCAGGCTTCCTACATGTTAGGTCACTGTGTAGCAATGCTTGAGCTTGCGCCAGGTAACCTGGTAACTGCTGGCCGATTTAAGATCGGTCAACAAGTCCTACATTTATACTAGTCCCGAGTGGCTTAGACCACTGGTCAATTCCCCTGTTACCTGGACAACAGTCACTCACTGTCCAGTCCCAGAAGTGTGGGTAATGTCAGAGTAATGCTACACTTATGAACAAACAGAGACTTGAACATGGCGCTTTACTTTCTTGTCATAGATAAGCAATGTCCAAACATAATCCAAATTAAGTATTTATAATCTCGAAAATTCCATTGTTGTATTGGTCAGATATCTGAAAGAATTTATCAAGTCTTGTTATGATATTTATGGGATAAATAAATGATTGTACAAGGATGAGGGTATTTCCATTGGCGCGATTCTGAAACCGATGTCGGTTCCAAGATTTCTGAGATGTTTCACTTACAACATTCTACAAGTGTTTTGACACAGAATAGAAATATGAACATGCGAAAAATAATTTATTTCAAGCAGCGATAGAAACTAACTTTAAAACTTACTGGCCTGAATAGTGATACAAATAACAAATGTTATGAATTTCTACTAGTCCTTAGGATACCTTTACCATTGGGAGAAATGGGCCGGTCTAGAGGATTAGTGTTAATTTCTATCCCTGTATTTGCTTTTAGGTATTTATCGTACTTTGATTTAATCAATTTTATCTGCTTTATCACATAATCTGTTTGTTACCATAAAATATCTGATAACAAAAACCACTATAGCTGCGTCTGTCTGTTTTTATCATATTAATCATGATATCTTCCTGGTTTTTATCATATTAATCACTATCTGTCTGTGTCTGTTGCAGATACTTGTACACACCATAAACTTAACGCTGTACCAATAAACAAACACGTTTTGGGCCACCATACGCCAAACTATTTATTTGAAAAGGCACGTAATGATGTATGTGTGTCCGCTATGGGACTGCATATCACCACATGTGCATTGCATCCTAGTAAACACAGTAAACATCCCATAGTAAACATGGTAAAACCTGCATGATTGATAAACAAGCCTGTGCAGCACCTCACTAAGCCAGGTAACATGGATAAGTAAAGTAGTCGTACGTGTCAACACTTCGAGATGCACTGTTAACAGATTTCCTTTGTTTTAGTATGAATAATTCATGTATAAAAACAGACTGTAGTTTACGTCTGAATAATAGAGAGCAATGTTTTTTTTTATATTCATGGTTATTGGGAATAAAACATCTCTTTTACAACCATATATAGATCTAAGTATGTATTTTTTCTTAATTCAATATTAATCATGATCAGAATATGACCTTAGCTAAAAATACAATCTTCATGAATTAATTTCGTAATGGACAAAGTGAAATCAATATGTTGCAATATTAAATCAAATTCGGCAAACATGTTATTTTCAAATTTCTCCTTGAAAATTATTTAAAAACCAAGGAATAATAACATATAATTCCCAATTTAATTTAGTTTCCAAAGTGCAATATAGTTTATTATTCATTAGAATTACACCTAGGCAACTGCAATATTTCATATTTTACTGAAACTGGTATCTTTATATTAAGTTAAAATAATTAAAAATGTTCCAATTTAATTTAAATTTGATTTAATTAAATTTAAACTCAATGCAATTATTGATTTGAGGCATTAGAATTGGATCTAGGTAGCCATGGTAACCATTAGCTCAAAACATGAAAGAGAAACAGTGTCATGAACATAGCATTTATACGAATAAATGCTAACCTATATTCTTAACAGTACACAACACCAAACAATATACAATTGCATTTTCTAAACTTTCAATCAATACTTCTGACACCATGGGCACTGAGTGCAGAAGTATTTCCCCATCAAATCTAATTAAAAGAACAGTTGCAATATTATATTCTTAGTCTTAAATGTGACGATTCAAAGACAAGACAAGGCGAAATGATTACAGTAGATGACCAATTGCTGTCGTGTTAAGTTGTTAGGGTATTAGTTTACAGGCTGCTCGAGCACTTTGCTATTTAAACAGAAGCATTAAACTCAGTGAAACAAACATCTCCCTCTTCGCGTGCCAGAAAAACTGACCTCCATCAAAACCAATATAGCAACACAACACTCCCACAACTTCTTAGTGTATCAACTCTTGCAGTATCAGATATATTTATACAAGTATGTAATCTATGACATCTCACATAACACTGAAATACAAATCTAATGGTTTCATAATTTTTAATATTAAAGTGTGTTTTAGAAGTAAGTATCGAAATATAAATTTCTCCAATGGCAATATTAAATGCAGAGTGAGTGATTATGGAGTTTAACGTCGTTACAGAATCCTTCACCCATTTGCAATGATTTACACTGCAGAAGCAAAGTTGGCTGGATATGGTTATGCATAGCATGGCCTAGTTTAACCCTCTCTGTGCTGTAATAATAATAATAATAATAATAATAATAATGTGTATTTTTAACACACTAGCCTCCATGTACGTCAAGGTGCATGCTCAAAGCGCTACACTGATTACAAAGATGGGTTTTAAGTTGGGCTTTGAAACTGTTGAAAGTATCTGGGTGTTTTATATTACTAGTAGTTTGGAGATTATTCCAGAGAACAGGAGCCACAGTGCAGAAAGATCTTTTCCCATAATTGGAGAGCTTATAGGGTGGTATGAAAAGCAACCAGAGATGCCTTAACCCTCTCCCTGCTGAAGGCAACTTAACTTGCCCGATCACATGAATAAATAGAACACTTTGATTTTATTCAGCAGGGAGAAGGTTAAAGAGCAGTGTCTGTGCCTAATCCAGCAGAGAGAGGGGTAAATGGTCAAAATGGTATAGCATACAGACATCACATATAAGAATTCTACAGTCAATGGTGTAAGCCTACTTAGAAATCTACAGATTTAAAGGAAATTGACATTCAATGGTAATGCCTGGTCTAAGAATACGGATATTGCACTCCATCACCTCCTGGATATGATACTCCACCATCCTGGAACCTCCGTAACTAGCGCTGATCATAGGGGATTCAGTACAACTTACTGACCTTCAGAATGACCAAGATTGACCTTCAACCATTCCAGTAAACCTTTGACGAGCGAAACAATTATTGTACAGGAGTGGTGTTGAAAAGAGCAAACTCATAAACACCACAAAGTAGCCATTTGTAAAAGCAGATTCACAATCAACAATCTTCCTTTCAATCTTAGAATATATTGTTAACTTAGCTATATTGATAAGTATAACCAACCTTTTCCCGTTGCTATCTGAAGTCAAAGAAAATGTTTTATGAAACAAATGGTTTTACCATTCAGAACTCAATATAGCTAAAAGATCTGCAGAAGTCATCTGCAAACCCGAAGGCAGACTTTTCCGATAAAAATGCCAAGAATTGAGTGAAAATGAGACAAACACAAGGTAACAGTGGGTCAGTTAGTATACACCCAGTCCATATGCCAGAAAAAACAAAAACATAAATATCTACACACTTTGTCTACTTTCAAACACAAGAGATTGTTGGCCATGAAAAGAGTAATAAAAAATAATAAAAGTAGCCAAGAAAGTACCATGAATGCTATGGAAGCCTATTCCTAACACAAACAAATCCATTCATCAAAAATAATTGCAATGTATCTACCTTCAAACATAAGAAAACATTGGTCATCAAAAGGATTTTTAAAAAACCCGTAATATATATTGAGAAAGGTGGTCAAGAAAGTAGCATGGGCATAAAACACAACACCAACACATCTATCAATCAACCAACCAACAGACTGACAACTTATCTACCTCCAAACACAACGGAGGGCTGGCAATAGTAATAGTATTTAAAAAATGGCCAATAAACCACAGGTTTTATATACACACCACCACCAAGTCAATCAATCATCCGGATCATTCATTGAAAGGCTTTTAACAAAAATAAGTAATACATATTTAAAAGGTGATCAAGAAAGTATCATTTGATGTATTCAACACTAACAAATCAAACACAAGAGAGGGCTGGTATTAAAAAAGTGGTCAGGAAGCAACAGGTTTTACATACAACACCAACAAGCCAATCAATCAAACGTCGTGATCATTCAGTGGTTTACATTGGCCGCCAACAATACCCAATCAATTCCGTATCAGAGGGGGGCAGATAATAAGATTACCGGTAATTAACGGATAATGGTGGTTTGTACAGCGATAAGGTCAGCATTCAGCAGAAACCTTCTCGCACCTTTCCGCATGAAATAGTCCAGGCTTACGTTTCACGAACGCGTCGTACCGGTAGTCTGGGCGTAAATCAAGGTATACGCATATAGTTTCCTGCTGTAGTAAAAGTTTGTGCATGGACTAATTTAGGCCAGGACTACAGTACAACCATATCATGTTATGGCCTTACCTGTAGCCCGGGTGTAAATTGAGGTATACATAATTTCCTGCTATAGTAAAAGCACTGACTGGACTAGGACTAGGCCAGGACTACATTACAACCGTTTCGCGCAACATAGTTCCGAGTCCTATTACTTAGCATGAAGTTATAGTTATAAGTTACAGCTCGTACAGTCACAAGCATAATCTCTATGTACACAGTCTTGGCATGGAGATCAGTGTGTTTGAGATAAGGTTTCACCAAGCGCAAATGAATTCTTCAGACGTGATCAATATTTGCACAATGTCATTCATCATGTGTAGATTGGCAATAGGCCACCAAATGACCATTCCGTTCTGCTCTGTTCTGTTCCAAGACCATGAACGGAATTGGACCCTGATCATGTTAATAGTTTTATTTCCGTAATCTTTGACATCAATAGTGTGTACGGTCATTATGCCAATAATGGGCGACATGGCTTTATTACAACACTATATGTAAACATACAATGGGAGAAGGTTTAGATATCGTGCTGCCAGGGGTCAATTTGTATCATGGATATCAAATGTTTATAATATTGTACCGGTATTGTAGCATAGTATTTCTCACTGACCTCTGTATTGCTTTCTTTACAATAAAAACATTAATACAGAACGGCCTTCTGTCCAACCTCGTGTGGACATTAAGAAACCTTTCAGAGTACGATTTCATGCTCAACTCAAGGTTTTGTTAACAAATCCACATATAAATCTTGAGCTTGAGCATGAAATCATAATCAAAATGTTCAATATTCTTGGGGCATGGTCAAAACAAGACACTTACATTTCTCTGTGAATCTTAATATCACAAATTGATGTAATATAAGATACCTAGGGGCCTATTCTTGAAACGTTCTTACAAACTCCTTAGCCTAAGAACAGTTCGTAGTCATACTATAAGAATCGTTAAGATTGTCATATGATCGTAAGTAATGTTTCGGGAATAGGCTCCCAGAAATCTCCTTAAAGTATTTCTTCAAAATGGACAAAAAAGGCCAAACTGCCAAACTGTATTGGGCTAATAGCCATAGCTTGAGGTTGACAAATACAATAGAAGCAGAAAGCTCGCATTTCAATAATACCTAGAGATATTTATGACTGTTTATAACTGAATAAAGAAAAACTGCACATCAATCTTACTTTAAAATAGAACCACCAGACAAATAATGACATGAAATTCAATAAGATCAGACAGCAAATCATTTCTATAATGTTAATAGAATGTATTTGAAGCCAGTAGTGTTTAATCATAGTTGATCTTTAGAACATTAGGTGAAATTGTTTGCATTGGCGTGTGTGGGTTGTTTCTTTGAAGTGGTTGTGGATGGGAAAGTGTGTGTGTGTGTGTGTGTGTGTCTGTGTGTGTGTCTGAGTTAATATGTGTCTGTGTGTGTCTGTATGTGTCTGTGTGTGTGTGTGTCTGTGTGTGTGTGTGTGTGTGTGTGTGTGTGTGTGTGTGTGTGTGTGTGTGTGTGTGTGTGTGTGTGTGTGTGTGTGTGCATGTGCACATTTGGCATTTTACAGATGAGCTACGTATACATATATAAATCACAAATCATAAGGGATAATAGACGTGAAAGAATCTTGAAAGTGGCTGTAAAGTCTATTTAAAAGAAAAGACCAGGTGAGTATACAAAAACTGACCCAGCATGAGTGTATTCAAGCATTGGTCAACTGAAAACTTTCCACCAGATGGATTACAGTGTACAGGTGTATGGGTGTATGGAGATTAAAACAACTGTCTGGACCTTGAATCATAAGTGAATGAACCTAGAGGTTACTTGGTTACTTAGCATGTACACCAGTCAGGGTAAAAAAACAACCCACAGTATTTCTTTTTAAAAAACCCATAGATATAACATAGACAGTCCCAATGGACAGAAAACAAGCACAATACAGACAGTATAAAGACAGAACACAAACAGTATGAAGACAGACAATAGACATAACAGTAAACACAGAGTATGAGACAGAAAATAAACATAACACAGGCAGAAAACACATAACACAGACAGTATATGGGACAGAAAACAGACATAAAACACACAGTATGAAGACAGAAAACAGACATAACACAGAAAACAAACAACACAGACAGAAAACACATAACACAGACAGTATGAGACAGAAGACAGACATAACACAGACAGTATGAAGACAGAAAACAGACATAACACAGACAGTATGAGACAGAAAACAGACAGATGCAGTACAGTGACACTGCTGTGCACAGATCTATACTAGTGTTTCTCACTACATTCAGGTGTATATTGCATGTTGTGAAGCAAGTCTCAGTCTTCAATACAGCCCATTATCACAGAGTGGTTTCCCACTGTGTTTGTTTATACTAAAGCACGCACATACCTTCATCTTTATTCTCGCAGATAAAGTACTTCCAGAATTCAATGACAGTGACAGAAATTGACAACATGGTTACAATCTTGTGTCGACAATAATGGTCTTCTATGGGATGCTGTTGTCATTGAGAAATCATTGAGTTAGAACGAGCACCTTCTTCTTCAACACGTTAAATCCTTTTTTTCACAAAAACTAAAAATAATTGCATGTTGCCAGTATGTCATTAGGGTCTGCCGTATGTTTGCACAATGACTATCCTGTGTTGATGTCACAAGTGTAGGTATATAAGTTATATTTGCACTGTCACAGATGCATTCATCTTGTCACAAACTGATTTCAGCTGTCAAAGTGATACATAAATGTACGTGTTCGGTATATTCCAATGAAACATCTGTATACGTGCAGTGTCGGAGAATAACACCGTCCAATCAATGCATGTCGATATGAAATGACAGGATTTGATACCATTTCATTGAAAGACACAATAACACAGGCACCTGTTGATCAGATTGATTAACACAATACGGCGGAATTCCCCTTCACAAACTTTGTATTCCCGATGAGCACAATTTCAGAGATTCACACACAGATTTCCAATTATCGAAAAGAACACCCAGTTTTTTAAAGCTTCAATATTCCGTCTCTTCGATGTACCCTTAAAACATACACTGCATTATTATGATGCCCTTCAATGTGACATCTACATGTAAATATAGCAGCATTACGTGCGTCCGAGATGTCCCTTAGGCACCCACTGGCTATGAATCTGTGTCGTTTACAAAGTACATAAACGTATTTAGTTCAAGTCCTCCGATTTCCGGTATTTTCACCGTTATCAGAGAGTAAGCAGACAGGTCAGCAAATTTTCATGGATACTGGATTAGTATAGCGATCAATCGCTCCATGTGTTGTCAAGGGACATCAATAAGGTAATTTAATTGTTTTATCACTCTTTGTTATATGATTTGAGATTTTAATTCCTCCAGGATAACTCAGTCGTCAAATATTAGTATTCATCTCGTAAAATGTCCCCGATTAATTTTCCATATGGACTCTCAATATTGTCAACTGTCTGCAATTCAATTCAGTTGTGTGGAAAGTAGCATCGCAGAAAATAGTATCTTCCTAATCCATCCAACATATTGCGTCCTTCGATCATATCCGGAAACGATCAATTCCTTTAACGTAATCGCCTCTCGAAACATGCAATATGCCACCCTCACCCACACGTTCATATCTCAATCACATGCCTATTGATCTAGAACCACATTGCTTTTACACTTGAGTTTTTTCCGTGATGGTGGTCACGTAGAATGTCCCATTGACAGCTGACACATACACATTGAGTAATATCATGTAATCCATTTACCTTCTAACTAATTAATTCTTCAGTGAAAAGAATTAAAACACTGTGACTGCGACTTTCATGATAAGAAGTACAGGCGTGACACTAGAAACCTGTCAGGATTATACGTGCACACGAGCACACACACAAAGCCGACTCCAATACCCTTCTCATTTGAGGATTAGCCACGGCATCCATTGTTGCCTCCAGCCACGAAAAGGTTAACAATGATTGACATGGCTTCTCGGATGTTTCCATTATCTATGTTAATCAAAGAATTTATTAATCTCACTGAAATAGGAAACATATTTTTTCAAGAATTTCCATTCAATTTCAATAAGATTCTTGGCAAGAAAAAATTATGAAATTGTGCTTCGGGATCTCTCCTGCAGAGTGTATTATAATTCATGGATCGATAGATGAAGCAGGTATATAAACTCTATAGATTAATGTTGAAATATAACCCTGAGGCAAGCTGGCATGATAGACAGACAGTAATCAGGATAGCTGTGACACTGGCCGGTGTCAACCTGACATAATCAAGGTGAGTAAATCCAGTCAGGTTCGATTCAACAGTCAACAGGCATAAAAGCAAATGGCGTATTTTACATTATGGTATAATGAGTATTAACATCATTGTCATAAATCTATACGGAAGACTTCATAGATAAATAGTAACAATAATACATAATAATGAAATGCGTATTTATAATGCGCCAAATCCTTGCATACTGCTTGCTCATGGCGCTAATTATTATTGTGCTATTTAATTTTTATTTATTCAGTCGATAGTAAGTTTCCATCATAGCTCTGGCAACTGATCGACGAGTTAATGTCTTACCTGGCCCTCCTGTACGAAATTGCGCAATTCTAAAGAAACCTAAACGGCAATCTTAGCCTATGGCGAAGGTTGACGCAAGATTAATGGTGTTTTATACAAGAGAGCCCTGTCCCGAGATAATGAAATATTTAAAAGTTTATGGGGATTTGTGAGAGAAAAAAATAATACTAAAAAATGTTTTGTAATCTCAGGGCATGATTAACAATTGTACCGTATACACACGTTAAATCCGATTTTCTTTCATTATTATAATTCATGGATCGATATGGGGATTTGTGAGAGAACAAAATTGTACTCATTTTGTTTTGTAATCGCAGGGCGTGATAAAAAAATTGGGCCTTATACAAATGCTAAAACCGATTTTCCTTCATATATTATAATTCATGGATCGATAGATTCTTCTAAACAGACATGGAATGTATCATCTAGCCTATATACAGATAACAAAAATATTGTCTTAAACAATAAAAAAAAAAATCCATATTCATGATGCATAGGTAACTATGCTAGTAGCGAGATAAGTGATGTACTATTGTTTTGTCAGCTTAACACTTCGGACCTCGGGTGCGACACAGTCAAGGTACAATCCCTGCCGTGGATGTCTGAACACGACTGCCTGGCCTGGTATCCTTGTCTCCCCCGAGGTGTAGCTCTGTACAGAGACGGTTCATAAATATTCCAGCATTCCTACAAGCCCTGCAGAATGTCCAGCCACAGTGGTCTGCTAAGTGTAATAGATCGCGACCCAGAGTACATGTGTTTGCATACTTCTAGCAATTAGGCGATCTGGTGGATGTTCTCAGACATCACCCCGCAACCCCTACACATACATGATCTGCTCTTAGGACCTTTCAGTTATACCTAAACATTGAGTGATCATCTGAGTCTTATTTATTTCCTTCAAGATGTAACATATCTAATTTGCCTTATTTACCGGTAGCTGATTTATCTCCCTCTCAAAAAGTATAACATCCCTACTGCCAGATATAATCCAATGGATTTTATTTCAAGACTTATATTTTTATTAAATAAAATATTTTAATTGAATTTACATCTTTTTATACAAAATACCTAAATTTCCCTTAAAAAAATAAATACTATTTTAAAATAGATTACCACAGCGACGTTAAACTCCATATTCACTCACCACATTAAAATAGTAACTTCTTTTCTGGTTGACACAACCCCTTAACTTTGTATACCGGTACTATCATCCATTTCAACCATTTATTTTCCCTCTTATTTTCCCATTATCCTAAACAATCCACACCCCATTACCCCCTAAAAAACACAATGTCGACATTGCCCACAAAACACAATGTCAATCGCCCTTGTCACTTTCCGCTCGTCTTACCCCTGATACTGCCGGGGTTAAGAAAACAGTATTTACAGGGTTAAGAAAACAATATTTATGAGTGGTATCGACAGTGTCACCATGTCAAGTGTTTACGACCCCGGAGAATTAGGATCAATCAAATCTGATTACAGGCGCCAGGGGCGTCTCACTGTCAGCTGATTGCAGAGATTTGCACAGATTTGCACCTGTTGTTAAAGACACGGTGCCCTTTATCTATGCCGCCAAAATGACATTGTTCATTTGTCTCTGTTCCACTAGCGTTCATTGTCTGAATGAAGCATCATTAACCAGGTTAACCACCGTTAACATTTGTAGATTTGTCTCTTTTGAACTCGGTATTGACATTCTGTTTTGGATTAAAGACATTTTCTTGGGGGTACTATTTTGGAAATTAAAAAACACTGACATTTTTTCTTGATTTTTCAGTTTTAAACTCTTAACATTCTGTTTTGGATTAGACATTTTCTTAGGGGTACTATTTTTGAACTCTAACATTCTGTTTTGGATTCTTGTGGGTTTTATTTTGGAAATAAAAAAAACATCATTAACATATCTCATTTTTTTCAAGTTTCGAACTCTTGCATTCTGTCTTGGGGGGTCGTATTTTGGAAATAATAAACCACTATTATGATTTGTAGATTTTTCACTTTTGAACGTACTCTTGGCATTCCGTAATGCCTTTTGAAGGTGGGGATGGGAGAATTTTGAAAACAGCTCATTTAAATTTCAAATGATTTCATAGCAGATGTAGATTCCTCAAGGTTTGATGTTCATGAAAATGCAACAGATGTTAAACATGCTGACTCAAGTGTCATGACATGGGCTGTGTAGAGCAAGCTGGCACATAATGTGTGGAGTGGGCGAGTTATTACATCATTTTCACCTAACATTTTTTATCAGTGATATTATAATGATCTGTTTACGGTGGGAGGATAACCCACAATAACCTTCTGCTACAGTACAGGAATGAATGAATGAATTAATGCTTTATGTCAGAGCAGGAATATTTCACCCATTCGTGACAGTTACACCAGGAAAACCAGGCCCAGAGATTACAAAAGTATTTGAGTAGGATTTCATGCTCAAGCTCACATTTTATTAGGAGATTTAGGAACCAAAATTTTGAGGCTAGCATGAAATCGTACTAAAAAAAACATGAATTATCTCGTGCCCAGTAAACGAAGGATTTCCTATGCTGTTTCTTCCGATACCTTCAAACAAACCCATCTCAGGTTTAGACATATTTAATCAATACCAACGACAAATAAGCCATATAAAGTACATCATGAATCCAAATGATAGAATATTTACTTTTTATATTTTCAACTCGAAATAAATTGTCCATCTGAATTCCTTGTCATCAAACAGGACTGTTACCGTTCTCTCCGCGATATTACCGTTCTCTCCGCGCTATTACCGTTCTCTCCACGCTAATAAAGCAATTAAATCCAGCTGAGTAGGCGAGTACGAGCCAGATCGATAGAAACTTTTCAGCTGAACTAGCAATAACCTTGGCTGTCAATAGGAAGATCATTTCGAATCAGATATCCTCAATTGTCATACTTAGCATTTGATAGCAAGGTTGTGGGGTCCCTCGATTATGGTTGTAAACGTGCTGGCTTATGGCATAATAGAAGCCTTAGCTGTGGCCATAACAGTAATACCATTTAAAGTGTCAATATAATGGAGGTAACTACTTTTAGTAATGGTTCCTGAATGGTGACAAAGAAGGCTTTTGAATCTGGTTCATGAGCTGTTATTGAGATATTTAGCATGTCAATGAAAAAGATATAGAAAGTCAAAATCGAAATCACAAAAACAAAATGTCCATAACATTTCCATAATTTATTGTTGATTTTACAGCCACATCAACACGTTCACTTGCTATTATATTTTCATTCAGTTCAATTTCTGCAAACTTGAGAATTGTTATATCAGATGGATGTCAACTTCAACTTGATTGGACAAGCAGGAACTGACTGACCGACTGATTGGTCGGTTTATCTACTAAGCTCTCCGTATTACCCTGATATGTTCCACATTGACATTTTGACAATCCACAGAGACGGAGGAAGCTATTTCCTGGCCTCAGAGCTTCGGGACACAGTCTGAAGTTTTATTTGCTCCAGCTGCCCATGTGAACATCGCAAAGGAAGTTGTCTGTACCAAACCAAGACAGAGGTTGTCTTGCACAATATATGCCACAGGTTATCATGTACGCTTTATTCACTGCAGCTGCCGATGTGAAGGAAGTTCTGTGTACCAGCTGCTCCTGTAGAGGTCATCTTGCACAATTGTAACCAAAGGTGTCTAGAGCTCCAGGATAACAGAAAAATAACACTATCTTGTACAATAGAAGCATTGGTTGTCTGCATAATATAAATTAAAGTTACTTTGCTCAACAGAAGCCAAAGTTATCAAACACAACAGAAGCTAAGAATAAGATCATATACTAGTACCTAAGGATGTTTTGTACAATAGAAGTTGGATGCCAAGGCTATCTTTCATAATACAAACATAGACCAAGGCTATCTTGCACACTAGAAACCAAGGCTATCTTACACAATAGAAACCAAGGTTATCTCACAAAATATAAGTCAAGGCTATCTACACAATAGAAACCAAGGTTATCTTACACAATATAAACCAAGGCTATCTTGCACAATAGAAACCAAGGTTGTCTTACACAATAAAAGTCGAAAACTAATATATTCTTGCCCAAATAGAAGCCAATGTTATCTTATACAACAGAAGCTAATATGGTTGTCTTGGCACACTTGAAATCTAGATCATCTTGCCCAATTGAAAACAAGGTTATTTTACACACAAAGAAACCCCCAAGATATTACACAATAAAAACCGAGATCTTACACAATAGAAAGCAAGGCTATTACACAATTGAAGCCGTACACTCATATATGCAATAACCGAAATACCCCGTCTCCCCACACACATTCTTCCGAAAGAGAGCTCGCATTGTCTGCAACTGTTGAAGCCTATTTCCCCTTTCCGACAAAGTTCACCTGGGGGGATTATTTCTATTTCCTGGCAGAATAGAAAACATGTGATGCATGTACTGTGACACACTGTGACACAGTCCACAGGTCAAGGTCAGGTGGAGTTCATCATTACCTGGAGGCTCTGTCACTGATCACTTGATGATATGAGACTGTGTTTGTATGAATGAAATAGGCAGTAAATCAGACCTAGAACGTCCACCGACTACAATCTGTACAAACAGAACAAGGCGTTGGAAGCTGGAGGTCGTCCAGGCATTGATACTGGTAGCAAGTGTCTCAGGGTCTCGGTTTAATAATATCGAAAGTGGACCAATTCAGATCTTCAAATCTGTCAATAACAAATGTAATGACTTCCAGATATGGCAATAATGTTTATGGCTAATATTAAATTTTCCGTATGGAGTGTGTGTGAAGCACTACTGTGTTTGCTAATATTACGCTCTTATACTCGAGGAGAGGAGCAGTATAAAGCAAAGCTTTGAAGCTTGATTACAAATCCTCATTCTGCTTTTTGAACAAAAACATCATTAAACTAACCACACTTTTAAAAATTAATTTAAATCTGTGTTCATGTTTTATTGCATTAATCCTCTCTATGCTGGACAACCGGAGAAGCCCTAAAGAGCCGTGCCTATGCTTAACGCTCTCCCTGCTGGATTAAGCAAAAACACTACTCATTAGGGCATCTCTGGTTGCCTTCAGCAGGGAGAGGGTTAATCCAGCAGGGAGCTGGTTAATGGAGACGGTATCATATAAATATACATTTTTAAATTTAGCTCTCAAAATTGAAAATATATATAGCATTTCTTCATTTCTCCAGACACCACTGTCACACCAGTTTACCTATTTTCACAATTGGAAGTGCTAAACATGTTAAATGTGACTGTGCATGCGGGAACACACTCAGAAAACCATAAACATGATAAATGTAAGCATAGTTTTAGGACACGGTTTGAGGAGATATACATAATTTAACATACAGAAATAACCTCAGAAGCTACCAAGGTTAAAATGTTGATAGCTGGCATATGGATGTATGTACGTATGCAAATATTAAATGACGTCAAATAATAAAATATTTCACTTTATATTTCTTTTATGTAAATAGATATATTTCATGGCTAGTGAAACACATCAATATGGCTTTCTATTTATAAATATCGGCTGACGAATCATGAGTCGTGAGTTTCGGTTCCATACCAGGTGGCATTGGCGCTAACCAAACATCTGAAATTCCTAGCATTCCATCACATTTTCCAGGCACCAGAAGTGGACTGAATATTCTGGCATCCTTTATACAATATGGGCATCCTCTTCATATGATGCCCAACTTGTTATTGGATGCCCCCTTAGCTGCTTGTTACATATGACAAGCCGTGATATAAGTGAAAGAATCTTGAAAGTGGCTTTAAATTCCAATTTAAAAGCATGAGACAACATACAATAAACATTGCAAACCCTTAACTCTCTGCCTGCTAGATTAGCCACAGGTACTACTCTTTATAGCATCCAGCATGGAGAGAGTTAAATCATAACTGCTAAAAACATAATTCAGCATAGTAAATTCTTAATCAAAGGCATCATGAGGCAATAATCCTGGAAAAGATGCACACCATATTTTGGACATACTTCTAAATATCATGTACTAAAAAAATAATACTATAGATAACGAACACACCTACAAGATGTCACCGATATTGATTAACAAATGTAAATAAGGACACTGGTATCAAACTTCCTATCTCTGGACCCAATCTCAGCTCAATCACTGTACTAATCATTTAATCAACTTAGACAACCCCAAGTTCGTATTGATAACATGTATCTCTAAAAAATACTCTGACAACATTCCCTGAGAATCAATAACAGTATCACTCAACACTCTGCAATAACTAGGACGAAGATTACAGAAATCAGTTGGTTGTTGGTTGATTTGGGGTTTAAAGTAACTTTCTAGAATCTTTCACTAATATCATGACTTGCATGCATATGTACTGCTTGACTAGTCTGGATTTCCACCAGTTT
>JAVCKZ010060441.1:0-15569 GCA_034780755.1 Lepetodrilus elevatus
TCGGGGTCCTTTTCCAGTTCCAATACGCATGCAATCCGATATCCAGTCCTATTTGTACACCACAGCAGAGCCAGTTATATATATTTTAAATAAAAGTACATTAAGAAAAAAATATTTAAAAAAATACATATATATTGTTTTAAATAATGGCCTGATTCAAGTGCCTGTGGTCTGCCTAATCCAGCAGGGAGAGGGTTAATATGTTTACGTTTCTGTGCCAACCCAGCTCTACTCCAAATACATAGTTTTATGTTTGTTTATTTATTCCCTTTATTGAATTCATTCATTTATTCATTCTTTCATGCATTCATTCATTTATGTCTATATTGCATTGAATGCCTTGACTAAATTTACTTGAAGTATAAAATGTTATCACTTTCAGTTCGACAAAAACGGTGCTTTATCAGTTGCAAGTGTTGGCTGAGAACGAGAATTTCTTCGACCCTGGGTTTACACCTGAAGAAATGGATGAGATCCCGGGTTTATACAAGAGCATCATTGATGACCCTGCGTTCCTACACGACCAGTTTGAGAATGCTGCTGGTATGTTTTCAACACATCTACAGAGCTCCAGATAAAATTTGCGACCTGGGAGTATATTTATATTATGGGGATTTGTAGGTCACTAAAACATAGACAATTTTATAATTAAAAGAGAAATGTATTTAAAAAATCAAGATGGCCGCCATATTTGCATATTTTAACGTTTTTTTTATTACAATTTGGGTACTACCAGACTTGAAGTCTATGTTTTAGTGACCGTCAAATCCCCATAACATAAATATATTTCAAAATTTGCAGTTGCTGTTTCAAGGTTCCCCGCTGACTTGAGCGCCGATATGACGTAACACAATTTCGACTGTTTCAAGGCGCCCATTTAATTGTTGTGAATGGTGCTTTTGACCACCACTCCTCCACTAGCAAGAAAGAGTTACTCCGTAAAATGAACGTTGGCGTCGAATGTGTTACAATGGAGATACATATATGGTGTTTTGACATTTACGGGATGTTATTGAAATTCGACATGGCAAACGGGTCGGGTTCAAATGAAATTCCATAAGGCAATATATACCTTATAAATACTATTCTGCACCATCATATATGTCCAGATAATATATTAAATCTGTCAAAATACTTATTTTATGCATTCAAACTTTACCCATCATTACACATTACTGAATTGTAACATGTTCTATGGGCCTGTGGCCTTGAATAAAAACATTATCTCTCTCTAATGGTCCTTCTTAAATACGATATTTTCGTGGATGTCGACAAATATATGTCCAGTATATGTGTATAATAGACATGTAACAACCCAGAGAATAATTACTTGGGTAAATTTAAATTATTTAAATACCAATCAAATATGGACTTGTATCTACAATCAGATTTAAACTCATCGCTTCTATGATAACACTATCATAGAATTATAGAAATGAAGACTATATTAACCGGTACTTAACAATTGAGGGTGAAATGTTTTGAATTGTTTTGCAGTAAAGACTACACATGCAGTCAGTTTGTGACTTCTTTATAAGGGTCATGGTTGTATGTCCGGTATATACAACACGACAGTCATGATTAGAATCGTGCATGTTAAACTTTCACTAAATTCATTGTATTGTTATCCATTTGTATTGTTTTTATTTGTCTGAATAATAGCTCAATAGAACTAACGTTTATTTGGTTATATATACACATATCCGACGTTAAATAAATAGCTTCTTCTTCTACTACTTCTTCTTCGAATACGAATAACAATAGTTACATCCTCAAAATATAGCAATAGAGAAAATATGCCACATTTAAAATAATTTATCTATGTTTAGTACCTTGGAAAACAATATTTACTAAATTATACCAATAATATTCTAGAAATAATGCATCTGTCATATGAAGTTTAACTAAATGTATTTACTTAGAAAAACAATTGTTTTTAAAAAGGAATATCGGTGTTTTAAGATTGTTATATTTCCAACCTGTAACTTGTAAGAAGGTGCCGAGTTTCGTCGAATTTAGAAAAAGTCATTGTGTAAGTCTTTAACCCTATCCCTGCTGGATTAAGCACAGACACAGCTCTTTGGGGCATCTCCGGTTGACTTCAGCAGGGAGAGGGTTAATTAAGATAATAATGATCAGGCATTATGCGTTATGCGAACATTACACATAGTATATTATACACTATCCATAGAAGATATGGAATAGAAATACAATCAATGTGCCTTGTTTTCCATGACTGACAGTTCTATTTAAAGTTGTATCATATTTATCATGTTCTCAGTAGAACAATCATTTTACAATGACAGATTCAGACAGACAAGACAAGTGCGCATAGTAATTAAACAAACAAGGAAGTTCATTTTTAATATTCTGAAATTCTTATCAAAATATTTAATCTTATTATATTGCACCCGCGAAACCACGCCCATTATGCTTACATAACAATGGATGATAACTTATATAAACATTTTATCATGTTCTCAGTAGAAATATCATTTTACAATGACAGATTTAATATAAAGGTTGTTCTTCAGACAGACAGACAACTCCGTATAGTAATTAGAAAAACAAGGAAGTTAATTTCTAATATTCTGAAACAGATTTAATATAAAGGTTGTTCCTCACAGTCAAGACAACGGTTAGCGATTAGAACAAACAAGGAAGCTAATTATTTTTTTAAATAGTTAAAACATAGATTATAAGGATCCAGACCAGTTTCTCACGAAATTAACAGATGCATAAACAAAGAGTACAATTAAAATTTGCTTCCCAACAAGGAGTGCAATTGTATTCTGTTCGTAAATATAACTGTCCAACATATGCACGAACGAACGTATAACATATGCACAAATACAAAGCTAACGTTTGGAGTATAACATTCGAAGAATTCAGCGAGTTCAGAGCCGACAAAGTGTTTTGATCAAATCAGGACTTGATGTCCAGGTATTTCCTTTGACCTTCAACCCCCCCCCCCCCACACACACACACACACATTCAGCACTTGCCGTGTGGCGTCACTCCAGTTGCTCGTTATTATCGTAGGCTTTTAGACCCGACACAAAATATGTATCACTGTTCCTAAAACTGGATTGAAGTCACGAATCTGACAGACGAACAAATAGCATTGAATAAGTGATGTTACTCCATGAAATTTCACTTTATTTACACATTATATACAGAGACAAAGAAGCTCCATGATCTTGCACAGGCAGACACACTAGCAAAGGATGTCCTCTTGGCTTGCAATTAGTAAAGGAGAACACGACTGCAACGGCAAAGCACCAACGATCAAACATTATGAACGGTGAAGAAATCGTCACAGGCTGTGCCCTTTCAGCAGCTTTTACCGCACTGGCTTCAGAACTGATCGGTACAATGCGTGTGTGTATTTCACAGCCATGTGATAAATGTCATCTTTTGAAACGATTGTATGAATATATCTAGAAGTATATAAAGTTACAGTGAAGCTAGAGACTAACAAAATGAGATATTGGACGTATTATTTGAGTAACCCACACTGGCTCGAGGGTTTGTGGCAAAGAGGAAAGAAGCACAGGGTTGTCTCCGCCTAGGCGACTTCTTGCCGACGATTTGTTTGCTCGTGCATTGTCCTTCGGAGACAGCGAAACAAGCACGGGACCGGGCCGCCGTTATTTAAACCATTACCGGACAACGCAGCCAATGAAGAGATTGAAAAGAGACAGGGTGAAAGTAAACACCCTGGCCGTCGTCCTAGCTAAACAGTTTCGCAATCTGTTGTTACGGGTGCCGCACGGCTTAAACTCCGTGACACCCCCGTCCGCGCTCGCTTCCTTGAGGGCTTCGCGTCAATGTTTGTATCTGGGGCATACATTACAAAGTGAAACAGACGAGTCTGCTTGAAGAAAGTGGCTGGATGGTGACGAGAGAGATGCCTCGTGGTTCATAACACAGGACAAACAACACACAATTGTGCACAAAGACATATACGTTACTCGGGGTGTTCTTTGAACAACTGCTGTGGCGGGAGCCACATATGAAAGTCTATGGAGCCTTTTTAAAGCTGCTGCTCAAATGTATCTTATTTTGTCTAGGCTAGGTGATAAAGTGTAGTGATAGCTTGCAATAGAATTACAACACGATCGTACCGGTACCAGCTATACTCAATACGTTACAAGTGTATTTTCTTAGATTACAGCTGACACCAGTGACGTCTCTTTGATCTAGTTGGTGCTCGTACAGTTCAGAGATGACAAGAGGTGGATTCCACTCTACAATGATCTAAGTTTAGATAGTGCTACGTATCATGTATCAAATATCCTTGATAAATGTTTGTGCGATATTGAAACGACCTGGGTTTAATATTTTAATACAAACGTACAATCTCCACAAACTACGTACAATATCGCTCCGTACCAATATGTACCCAGCGCATAAATGATCGAAGAAATACTTCACATAAGACGGACCGACTTAAAAGTCTGATGAATGGGCCATCAAAGGTCCTCTATGTAAATGCATTGCACTCGGAAGAGAAGTCATGGACAGAGTTAATGAATCTGAAGTTCGTGCACGTTTCGACTGAAATGACAAGCACAGTTACAAGTCAATGGATTAGAACTGTCACAACGTTTATAAATGCGTCTCTCTCACTCCATGTCCTTAGAATCTCTGGGAGACGAGGACTCCTCCCATCCGTCTGAAACCTGGTCCGAGTCCGTAAGTCCAGACTTGTCGCTGTTCTTGTCCGGGGTTCTGGAGGGCTGATTGAGATCCGGTGGGGCCATGCGGTACGGGTGGAAGGAGAAAGGAGACCCGAGCATCCCCGGTATACTTGCCCCAGGGAGACCCCCCAGACCCGCGTAGGAGAAGTGATGTGAGGGCATGATGTCACTTGCCCGGGAGTGATGCGCGAATATAGGGGACCTGAGACTGTCTGCGGAAAAGGAGGAGACGTGGGGGTTGAACGCCGAGTGGAGGTGCGTGCTAGGGGGAGGTAACGGCGTAAACGCAGATTTCAATCCGCCATAGGAGAGCTTACTCGAACCGTTTACAGGTCGTATTGGACACGCGTTGCTGAGAGAAGTCAGACCGTTTAGCCCAGTGAGTCCGTTGAGGAACGGATTTGTTCGACAGTCGCCTCGTGTTTGAGCTTGAAGCACAGCCTGCTGCTGAGCCATGACCGTGTCTTGAGCGGACAGGAAGTGTTCGATGGCTTTCACTAAGTCCCCGTTGCAGCCCTGCAATACCAGTTCTAGAACAGCTTTTCGTTGGAATGGGAACACTCGCTCCAGAATTTCAAGGGGAGACAACCGACCAGGCCTGTAAGCCGTCGGTATAGAGTTTGTTGAGTGAGTGCTTGATTCCGACTTCGATGACTTTTGTTTTTGCAGGATTCGATCGACGTCTTCTCGAACATGGGACACTGACACCTTGGCTGGCCCAACGTCCGAAGAATGCTTTGGAGAGTCCTGCCCGCTATCGATACAACTGTCACCCTCGTCATGACTTTCAACATCTGAAACCGGAAGGAAATAAAAATTGCTGAATAATAAAACTGGAAGCGGTACACGTCAATAAGATGAACTACACACCCACTATGCTATTATTAAGTAATTTATAAGTTATAAAGTAATTTATAATTGTATCCACATTTAGTTTGTATCCACATTTAGATTAATCGATCAATCCACATTTAGTTTGTATCCACATTTAGATTAATCGATTTCACAAAATATTAAAATATAATAAAAAGAAAAAGATGAGAAAAAAATAACCCCGTTAATATTTGTATTTAAAAAAACGTCGTGTAAGTTCAATATATTGTTTGTTTCGTAAAAAGTGCCTCACGAAACGGTAATACTCAAGTACTTTAGTAAATTCCCGGAGTTGAAATACATGTTGTTGAATTAATTCTAATTCAAATGAAATCTTATATTATTTCGTTGCTGCTGTACACCGACACTAAGATTACACATGAATGCATATGCCATGCTTAATGATAGCGCTACCCTATACGCTATGCAATGGAATTTGGCTTTCGCTGACCTTTAGTTAACTTAGTGGTTTTATATATTATATATATAATCAAATCAGATGTTCCAGTCAAAGACCAACTTCCCACAAGATTCGATTAGGAGCCATCAGATTGGCTAGTAGCAGGGTTCGCTTTGAGGTCACCTGGAAACACCATAGGGTATGCTTATTCTCAGCGTTCTTGGTTGTTTCACATAGCATGAGGAAGCCAACCATTGTCTAACTAAATTAGAACATTATTAGTTTTTTAGGATGTCCAGAATGAGGATTATTAATCAAACACAAATATTATCAATGTGTAATATAATTAGACAAACAATATATGTATCTAGTAGGCTAACTCTATAAAAGTTCGAATTTGGTCTATTTAAAAAATAAATGTTATGAGGCCAAATATTTCCAGTTTTGATATCCAATTAGGTTAGTCAAATTCATTTAATAACATTATATCAAAGTACTCATACCTATGCCCATTTGTATTATTGGTCACATGTAATATATAGAGCAATAATTGCACGAATACGAACTTTCAGGCATGAAATGCCACGCAAACCCATCGAAATACGCCGTTGTACTTGACAGATGTAAACAAATAGTTTGTTTTGAAAATGTCGATTCATTCATGACTTTTCATCTTCATAAACAAACAAATAAACTGACTGCCCGAAAAATGAGCATCGATAACAGGTCATTTGGAAGGAATCAATCACACTATGTGGTACATGATCATGAGCTCTATAACTTTCATTTTGCTGTATGAGTCACTTAAGATATTCCTTTATATGGATACTAGTACATCCGGCTTAATAATGTCCAAGTAGCAATGTTTAATTAAATCGTTTTGGACAGTTATGTATGTGAAAACAACGCATTTATTATAGCACATACACTGTATTGTTTATGACAGCTTTTCTTATATATATACAGTTTCCTTGATACACATTATACATATTAAAAATTAAATATCAATACATTGAACTAATCTTACAGTTATGTATGTAATGTGAAAACACCTTATTTATCATAGCACATACACCGTATAGTTTATGACACCTTATCTTATATAAGGCATTACGGTCAATGTCTAAAATGACTTGAATTTTCATTCACAGAGTCAATTTCTTTACTGCCTGAAATGAAAAACTGACTACATTCATTTGGCTCATTGACTGGCATGAGTTTAATGAAAGAAAATGAAGATTTTGTTATAGGTATTGACACAAAATTTCATAGATTTGTATATGGTTTCACACAAAATTGTGTGAATACATATATACATGTATGCATCATCTTAATGTTCGTTTACTAAATTCATGGCAGTCAATCTGTCAAATAAATGCAGTCAGTTTTTCATTTCAGGCATTTAAAATATTGAATCTGTGAATTAAAATTCACCGAATATTTCAGGCATTTTTTACATTGCTTGATTTTAGACATCTTTCTTAATATACATATATACTAAAAATTAAATAAAACATATACTATCACCAACACATTGAATTAATCTTATTAAATGTAAAACCCAAATTAGAAAAAACCCACCAGGTATTCCAAATAGAGGATAGAAATAGACACTCTCGATGTGTTTACTAGCAGCATAGCGAATGGCCTCGACGAAGTCATTTTGTCGGATGTCAAGTAAACATATTATATGATATTTCATATCATATTTCTGGACCTGGGGTGTGGTCTAAAAAGTAGAGTACTCGATAACTACCTTTATCTTAGACAGCTTGTGTACACATTGTGAAACCCATTATTGTAGCTTGGCTAGCCTACTCCAGTCCAGAGATTTTCAGATGAGATGTATACGATATTTAACCATGGTCTCGGATAGATTTTGCACGTTTGAAAAAAGCTATATAGTCACCAATCATGATGAAATCCGTAAGATTATAACATACACTATTCTGTGATTGCGCACGTCTACAGCTACATCCCTCCAATAACGGTTGAGAATAGAACATTCATGTATAATTTTTAATAGTACTGTATATGAATTACATACATAACTGTATATACGTTTATTATGAAGATGTGTTTGATATGCAACGATTTGGTTAACGATCGATATATATTTTAATTATTGCATATACAATAATTAAAATTGCTCGTAGTTAGTTATTTCATATATATTTTAAAATACACATGAAACAGCGCTCCAAACGGCACTGAAATATCTGCGCATTTTTCATCATATTAGTAGCAGCAAACGTCTTCCATAATGATGAGAATCGCTTCCAGGCAAGAATCGTCCAGACAACTGGCTGAAGAAATTAGCTGCATATATCTCTGAGTAAGCAGCATTACCGTAGGAAAATACGGAATACAAACACGGGGCATTTGTAACGAGTAGGGCGTGCGATTAGGGAACACATTCGGGCAGTTTTGTGGCATGTCGCCATTAAGTTCGGGCGGGCTGCACTAATTGTAACAAGCAATCGGAACTTCACCAGGTGTATTCCGGAGATAATTAAAACGATTCTGCCATTTGTGCCGAGTCTTCACGAATCTGTCAGAAAGCTTGGAGAGTAAACCCAGGTTATTGATACAACTCTGCGAGAACCAAAGTGTCAGAAAGTTATTTCTACGACAAGATTCGAAGACTTTCCAAGAATGTCTAATTTGAGGCCCATTTTAAGAGGTTGCCATCACAAGGAAATGTGTATGTATTTTCTCCCAATATTGTTTGTGGTATCAATTAACATTTAGGAGGCTATCACTATTCGTTAAAGAATCTTATTTCTGTGTAATTTTCGAGTACCAGGTGAATTTAACGTCACACTTTAAGAATATATATTTATAGAATAACTGCAATTCATTATGATATACTTAATTATACAACTATTAATAATTAAAATACAAAACAAATATTTTATACCTACACAAAACGAGTGTCAACATTACATATGCATATGCGAAATATATTAATGTAATATACAGAATATATTACTATGAACAAATAAACCCACCCGTAACCACCTAAATGCTAAAAACAATAGACTAATTCATTATAATTATTTAATCAAATAAATGCTAAAAGACATGTCGTAAAATAGTTAATACTTTAATATTATTAATAATTTAATATTATACATAATTATTAGATAAATGTCCTCGTGTACATAGTCTGGTGATGTATATTTTAAAAATTAAGGTTGACTTCAATTACTTGATTGGTGATTTGTGTGTGGAATCTATATTAAAATATATTGTGATACCACAAACCTTAATAATGGGAATTAGGATTAGGGCCAAAAAACTATTTTAAAAAACCCACCCATTAACAAAATTAGTCACATTTCATATCCGTACAAAATATTAATTAATTGTTTCATTATTGTCAAAAAATTTTAATATTGCCTATCGAAATGACTAAACGATATTTAGGGAATACTTAGTATTTCTACAAATAAGTTTGTTATTCATGCAAACTTTAATAAGGTAATATTCATTTTTATATTATTATTCTGTAGAATTACATGTCTGGTTTAAAACCAACATTAGAAAAGTAATTCTATTCCTGAGCAATAGTATATGAATCATTACATTCTCCACACTGTGTTTAGCATAGTGTTAGAATATATCTTGGAATAATATATGTGTTCTTGTAGAAATATTCTACAGAACCACAAGTATTGATAAAATAAGAATATTTTACAAACCATTACCTTTATCATTACATTCTAATAGCAAATGAACAGCGGTCAATGTACGTGAACTGATGTTTCCTGAAGTAACACGACAGCAGGGAACACAAATAAAATGTTACAGATAAACCAATTTAAGTAGCAATTAAGAAATAGCACAGGTTCCGGGGAAACCACTCAACATTGACTTTTCAGGAGACGACTTGGCCAAAAACCGGGGACGAGTTACGTAAGTGTCAAACATTACTAGTTGAGTCTGCTTGCTCGTGGTGTTGTCGCAGAAACTGTCAATATTACCCTATGTCCTAATGCTTGGCTAATTCCAACGTTACGTTGCCAATGACTTCGCATTTCCTCCCAACGGCGTCGAGGCGCCGCAATAGAATCTACCTTGGTGGGCCGACTTCAGTTCGGAAAGGGGGTAATATTCTGGGAATGCGAAACAATGCTAAACTGAACGTTCTGGCATATGGCATAAATTCGTATCAATCTAACGTCATGGGAGTAGATCCGTTGAAAACTTTCGGCCAGCAATTCTCGGGACAAATCTACAAGACAGTCGGCAGTGCCATTGTGTGTGAACATGGCGGCATCGGCGCCGGAATTCAACCCAGTCGTTTTCTTCCTTCGCCGGCAGGAGTCAGCATTTGAAAGAAACGGGATTCCTTGAGAAGATACTTCTGTGGAGTGTTCAGGATTGCTACATGAAAAGATTTGAGGAGAATTCCCTGCATATAATATGGCGAGGAACCCACGTTTGCTAGCTCTCTGTATCCCAAGATACTTGTATTCCGCGTTCAAATGTGATTCAGCTGTCGGTGCAAGAAATGTCAAGAAATGTCATCACCTTTGACTGGCTACTACGTTACTTTTAATAGCCCCAGCAAAGGAGTTTGTTCTGCCGTGGACTTGCGACTATTATATATTTTATATCGTTCATAGTTTTAACTTATCGTAATATTATACCATTCACCTATTCTAACATAAGCATATACTAGTACATCATCATGTGATGACCAGTCAAATACATATAATCTCTTACTATAACGTTCACATGAGTTTAACCAGCATTTTCAAATGGTTCATACTTAATTGTGATTATCTAAATAATAATAGTAATAGCACTTGGTTATCAGAGGACACTCTTTTTGTTGAATTGTGCACGAAATTTGAGAATGAGTGTTCAGTGAACAACCATAAAATGACGGTCATTTCTTTAAAATAAATGTTTAAATACAGTTGATTTTAAAATCCTGGTTAATTTTATTTCAACATATTTTATTGTCACAAATTCAATAGGATCAGACAAAAGCGAAATCACTTATCTAAGTCCTCTCCTTAGAGCTTATAATAAACTTACTTGGTGCAGAGATATAGTGAAATATATACAAAGAATAAGAAGAAAAACTAAACAATACATTATTATATATATGGGTGATACAGCAGAAAATACATAGCCTGGTTATGAGTCATACACAAATGACAAGTATGTAGTAAACAGGTTATTTAGGAAATACATGTGATAATATACGTTTTCGTATTAATATATTAAAAGCGATAGTTTTAATTGAATCACTATATTCAAATGTGTTAATGACGACTTTCAGACAGAAATATCTAAAACAAAAATGCAAAGATGCATCTTGGCAAGAAACTATTCTGACACATAAACATTCTACAAAGAGAAACATAACCCGGGAATTAAATGTACCCATTATCTCAAGGGTAGTTGTTCAAAGCCACTTGACCATTGTAGAAACAGTTCCTACAAGAGTTCACACATAAAATACTCCACTACAATCTCAAATTTCAGGCCCCACTTGTTTGTAACAATCGACATCTATGTATCATATTCCACATACCATTTGGAAAGTGTATATTAATAAAGACAAAGCCTCCCAGATTCCTAAATGTCTGCCAGCATGAAAACACCAACAATGTCAAACGGTTCCTTTCTTCATGGCACTAGGGCTAAGTAGGGGTCTTCATCACGGCGTTAATTTTCACACGACGCCCAAAGCGCCCCATACCGCCCTGACATTACATCGTCACAGGTCTCAAATCCAACCCCGAAAAGAAAATGGTTGATATGCGTTAATTTGACTACAAACCAACGGTCAGCGTTGCCTCTTTGACCACAAACCAACGGTCGGTCGTAATGACCCTCCTACACCGCCTGTTCCCCCTCTTCTCATTTCGTGGTTTGAATCTAACCAACTGCATTAATTAATTCAAAATAAACACGCCGTACAGACACGAGTTAATATGGCGCAGACTCTCCTATTGTCGATGGGTCCATATTCAAATATTCTACCACTGACTTTGACATTAGCTTGTTAAGAGTAAATATATTGACAGATTGCTGCCGATGGAGTCTGAGTTAAACTGTGAGTACATAGCAAGATGGAGCGAAAGAGTGATCCACAAGGTTAGACGTTTACTGATTAATCTCTATGTTTACCGACATGATTTGCATGTTATTGCTAAACGATACCTTTCCCTAACTGACAGTTGACAAGCAACTTTTATACGAAGATGTAATAACGTAATGAAAATAACCAACTAATTCGTTTAGATGAACAAAAAAAAAGTATTTAAAAAAACCTTATAAGTAATACTATTTTGTGAATTATTAAGAAATATATTTACACATAGTTCTTTAATTTGTAATGAACACTTGGTTAACTATTTATCTGTATATCTGTATATTTAACCTTAACATCAAGCAATATATCAATAAAGGTAAAGGATTAGAATAATGTTAATATACTAATTCATACAACAGTCAATCCTTATTATATTAATAATACATTTATTGTCGAATATTGTAATATTTATTAGTCAGAATCCACCATGAAAATACAAATACGTGTTCATATATAAATCTTGCTAGTAATGATGGTCACTCTAAATTAGTTACTAAAACGTGCCATGCGTTACAGAAAACAAAAACCATAGACTGCTTTTCAGGTTAGCTCTCTTTCGTAAATAAATTAATGGACACTAAGATGGTAAAGTAATGATTGTTTGCAATGATAACCTAGATACAATTAATGGTAACCTAGGTTTGCAATGGTAACCTAGGTAAAAGTAATGGAATATTGAAAATATGCATTACCCATTATGATAGAAGTGTGTCGAAAAGTGACAATTTAAGTATACAGCTATATTATTCGTCGGCTAAAACCCAGCTTATTCTAATTCCCACTACAACTGTTTTGAGAAAATGGCGATTGAAGTTTTGCACTTTATTCATAATAGCCTATTTACAGCTGTAAGATTTTACATATACATGGATTAAGACATATAGGCTGATACAAAATAATAATAATACATACTAGATGCAATTAGTTTTCGTACATTTGTTTCTATCCTATATTATAGATCATGGAGTTAGAACAATTTTATACGCCAACATTGGCCCAAGGAGAACTAGGGCCTACGTTTACCTATGTAACCTTAACTCCGTTTTTTTTTTAACAAGTGGAATACTCTGGTTCTCAGCCGACATCTTTCATATTCCTTGGTACCTAACATAATTGAAGTTATTGTGGTAGTATAACTTAACGGGTGACAATCAATAACTTAATGGGTGACAATCATTACTAGCAAGGCTATATATTACTAACATACTCGGAAATACTATAAACTATTCTGTACATGATTCAACTTCAATTGATTGGTGTACGTCCATATTTGTTAGTACCAACGCTTAGAACGAAAACGTAATATAAACGTGAGTATTGTCCTTTGTGATATTATAGTTTTATTATTTTGAATTGAATTCAGTTTAGTATATGCGTCTACACTATACTATTTATTCATTATAATGCGAATTAAAATACTATACCCATTTCCAATTCGTTCCCAATTATAGTAGAGACATGCAGCATTTATAGATAATAAAATAGTAATTTTAGTATGGACTTTAAGAGCAGTATAACTAATATGTCTATCTGCTCTTTAAATGCATTTGAAATAAATACAGCAAAACATGCCAAAGCTGTCATATGATGCCATGCTATACCTACTAACCTTTTACATTGTTATGTAGTTTATTTGGATGTTAAATTTTAACAAGTTATTGGTAACAGTTATAAAGCTTCATTGTAATCCTTTAATATCCGAGTTAAACATATTTTTATTCAGCAAAGAATGAGGATTGGTAAACAAGCTGTACGGCTTCCTTATTTCAATACCGTTTCCTGTTATATCTCACGAAGACAATTATGAAATTACGTAATACTGGATATTACTCACTAGTTTCTTTCGCGCATAATATCAGTACTCGTGTACTTTGAAATTGGTGATTCTAGAACTAATGTGATGCTGCTCTTAGATCAAAATCATGGTAAATTAACGTACTAAAGATAAACCTTAAACAATTTATTTTTCGTATTTATCGTGAATATATTTCCAAATTTGACTTAATAATTATAGTATTTGCTGAATTATACTGACTAATGAAAATATGAAAGTGAAAGTAAAATAATTTAGAATAATAATTTTACAGTACGCAGTCAATGGTATTAGAATTTCACTTAAACATACGCCGCGATTGAAAATATTCAAAGTACGTTGCACTTCAAAATCCACAGCATAAAGTTAAGATTTATGTATTTTGTTTTATGTGATATTGAAGTAAGTAACTAAACCATATGGCAGTAGAACTGATGATTGCAATATTAATCTTTCTTAATACGTCTATAAATTAACGAACAGTTAAGTTCAACGTCTGGGTATTGGTATACTTGCAAATACCCGATACCACCTCTCTGACACTATAATATAGTATATGCATACCTATACCTGATACCACCTATTTGACATTATATAGTATACCTACACCCGATACCACTTCACTGACACTATATAGTAAGGTATATGCATACCTATACCCGATACCACCTCGCACTATAATATAATATATGCATACCTATACCAGATACCACCTCGCTGACACTATATAGTATACATTACCTATACCCGATAGCACCTCGTTGACACTATATATAAGGCTACTAGTATATCATACATACCTATATCTGACACCACCTCTTCCTCTCTGCAGGCTTCTTTGGCGGCGGCGGCAATCCGTTCCGGTTCCGTGACAGTTCCGGGGCCCCATAGAGGTCCCGCAGTCATGATGGGAAGGTTGGTCTCGTTAACGCAGGCTCTGAGACCAAGAGCGATGGCGTCTTCAGCGGCCTGTTGTCTCTTCAACGCCACTTGTGCCGCCATTACGCGTTGACGTTCCGCAATCAGGTTGCATTTTGGACAGGTACAATCCTTGTAGCGACAATGCCGCTTGTGCCCCTTCAACCAGGAAACCATGCCATGGTTCCGGCAGCGAGCACATTTGGGTTTCCTAGAACCTTTTTCCGTGACGGGATAAAGCGTCACCGAGTTCATGTCGGGATCTAAACTCGTCACCTTGTGTGTGTAGCAGATATCAGTTATTTAGTTAATTGTAGACCCCCGTGGTCCCGCCCACTTGAAGCCAAGGGGCTTGACCACGCGCCTGTAACTGTCAGGAAACACTCCAATAATTGGTTCAACCCACACCCACATCAGCTCCTTGCCGTCATTCTGGCTTCCCATTGGCTGCAAGCTGAGTAAACACAGCCCCAGTTGAAACATAGTTTTAATATGCCAGTCAACGTCGTGTCGCGTCTATGACAGACATGGGTTCGTTTGTTTTCTTTGATAAAATACTTGCAGGTTTTGATATACCCACCACCACCACCTCTCCTCTCCGCTCTGAGAGTACACAGGGAATTGTATTGTTAACTTTTGTGGCTTGGAAGAGTGTTGGTTGAGAGAATTGTGTATGTGCGCGCGCGCGTGAGTGTGTGTGTGTGTGGGGGGGGGGGGGGGGGCTCTGGCTGTGTGGTGATATTTATT
>JAVCKZ010060452.1:0-15567 GCA_034780755.1 Lepetodrilus elevatus
TATCCCAAATTGAGCATGTAATCATTCAAAATAATTTTTGCAAACAAATAATATATGGCTGGGTCTGAAGAGGATATATTTCTTGCATACAACTTCTACTCAAGCATGTTTTGGTGTCAAATCTTGATAAAAAGATATTACTCAATTAATTTGTATGGCTTCATAGATGATGCAATAATGTTTATTCTTCCATAGTTATTCCTGGTTATTTCATTGCTATAATATGACAGAATACCAAATTGTATGTATTTCTTTCCATTTTTTACTAGGATCATCAGTGATTATAATTCTACTTTTACAAATTCACTAAAACTGATTCTGCCACAGATGGTCTGGGCGTCACGTAAATAGAAAACTGTGTAATCTCTGCAGAGAAATAGGGAATGTTTGCTTTGCAAAAGTGATATTCTCGACAAATTCACCAAGTTCATAAAAAAAGAGCAATATTTATATAATTGGTGGAACTTATTGACAGGTTATAAAAGTTTAAGTATGAAACTGTTGCAATACAACCCCAACCAATAAACTGTCCTTGTACACACAAATACGATCCATCGGTAGAATATAACATTGCAAGTATTTTGTTCACATCAATTACCTATAATGTGTCACATGTACAACTACGAGATAATATTTCTAGCTTACATCATCATTTACTTGCAATTTAACAGGCACTTACTAAGTTATATGTAAATGACTATGAAGGCATTCTAATTATGTATTAGCAACTATTGGTGAAACTGCAATGCTGAAACTGTTAGTCATGCCAAGTCACTTAACTTATTATGCAAAGAGCCATGTACCAAACACTATAGACCAGCAATGGCTAATACGACTTAAGAAATGGATTAAACCTTCAACACTATGAAGATAACGACTGTGATGCATAACTGAATTGCATATTTGATACTGGAATTTGTTGCATGTTTGTGAAGATCTCAAATAAACTTCTCATTTGAACATCATAACATGCCCTAGTTTAGAAAGAATATATAGCACCAATATTAAATACTGTCCACAAATAGAGACACAATAATCAACTAGAGGAAATTATATCGCAATCGAATGGATCATAACAAAAGTCATGATGCACGATCATTTTCACGCTGCACATATAAACAACTCGACAAAGACAATATTTGCACAACAGACAGAATAAGTATACAATCGTAAGCACTTTTGAGATTCATCAGCACAATATTGTAGTTATGTGCCCGTAATATTGTATGGAACTAAATATTAGTCATAATATCACAGGGATATATCGGAGCTTCAAATATTGAAGTTTTTCTACATTCGTAATTGGATGAGCTGGTTAGGCACAATAAAGGGAGAGCACTCCAAAATTGGAGCAATCTACTAGACTTGGAATGAGAAATAATTGCAAGATCGGATTAACATGTTGAGGGTTATGATACCTGTGGCCCTTGCTGTGGCAATAAAAGTCATGGTTTAAAACATCCCACAAGAACCTGGGAACAAGTAAATATGTAGGATACAAGAGCAAACAAGTGCATCATCAATTCATCATGAAACAGCCCATTGAACATTTTTACAACACTTACAATATGGCAAGATGAGTTTGAACAATTGTTCATGTGTTTATTGTGATGAAACTAATTTCATTTGTTGATGATACGGTAATGTGAAATATATGAAGCAACAATGTACAAACCGCGTTCAAGAAAGATGTTCGCTCATGATATTGGACGTTTTCCTGTTTCATCTGTGTGCATAGCTGCATACTGTACGTATAGATCTATTGTGTGATTTTTTTTAAAGTATATTAATGTTCATTGAATCATCTATTTGAATATACATTACAGAATACCAATATATTTCTAAGACCTTCACAGTAGAAAATTATTTCTGTGGGAATTACTGCTAATTTGCTAAATATCCATGAAGGAATGTTCACACAAGAAACAATTTAAGTTGTTATAATATTCTAACAAGTAGCATGAAAACATCTTAAAATGTTCTGCACATGATGGATCATCATGATCACTGAAAATATATTTTCATACAGAGACGCTCGATTTCTTTTAAAGTCCAATTTATGAAACAATCTTGATAACTAAATCTGACGCATCCCACCGACATTCTACTGTCTTCGGACACTTTCAAATGCTGAAACCCTCCACATAGCATCAATATTGTCATTCTATAGTTCCTATTTATTAATATCAATGTATTTTGTAGACCATCTTCTCGAGCCTTGTGTTAAATTGATAACTGTAAAATCAATGTAGTTTGGATTTTGCATTCTGTATCATAAAGGCAATTTATTTCCACAGACATTGGCACTCTGCTTATCACTGCGTTACAATTCCCTATGCGACAAACAAAACTGTGTTAATTAAGTACTATCAAATGTTGATGATGAAAAAGTGCAGCAAAACATTCTAATCAAACCCATCATCTACCATCTTGGCTATTTGCACAATATAAACACATCGGAACATATGCTCTTGAAACAGTAAGTAATCTTCAAACAGGATTTGTCAAGTAAAAAAGCATGTTATCCAAGACAAAATATTACTGGAATCTACTGGATCAAGGTCCATGTTATCATCAATACATTTCAAGTTCCAATTAAGCCTTGCATTATACTATCTATGGAGTAGGGATAGTTTGGATATGTCCAATATCGTATATCTCGATTCAGGTGCATTTTCACACTACTCAACACTGGTAAGAAGACGTACTCGGAAAATATCACCCGCTGGCATCAGTCTTCCGCAGTCAATCCTCGCCCGCAGTCAATACTCGACCCCTCGCCCGCAGTCAATACTCAACCCCCATAGAGCCGACATTACTCTTCACAGAGACATGTTTCCCCCAACTAAACTACATCCAATCAGACAAATCTCAACAGGGCATATTAACTCTCTATGAGCCAACAGCAAGGGCCACCAGGTAAGAAACACAATTTCTCCTTTCTCATCCACAATGCAAGTGTTAACACATATTACGATAGTCAGCTGAAAAACAAAGCTGAACTACATCAGCGTGTAAGAATCGGTCGACAAAGACCGGCTATTGCCGAGATGAATCTGCTTCGGGAGACGGTCGAGTCTGGAACGGCTGAAATGACGCGGCGGTATACTCACCATATTGCCACCTCCCATTCCACCCATATTTCCTCCGGAGCTGGAGCCGCCGCTGCCGCTCATGTTGCTGCTCCCGCCCATGCCTGACGCTACGTTGAAGTTGCTGCCCATGTTGCCACTCATCTGCAAACAAAACAACGCCAACTGCTAGAGGCAACAGGGCAATGCAGATATGGACACACGCAGCAATCATTTTATTGCACATGCTTAGATCTTGGTACTATTTTCATGGTAAACAAACTAGTCGTAGCATTCACGATACATGATAAATATATAGGGAACGTTGATAAATATATGTACTAGTAAATACAAATTTTAAAAGGATGCCAACTTTGAACTAAATATTTTGGGAATATAGAGTTTAACATCGCTGTGGGAATCTTTCACCCATTATGCGACAAGATGTTTTAAAGAAGAATTATGAATATTTCCTCAAATTGAACAGAATTCACTGAAATATATTTCGTCAATCTACGATCAAGCAATGTCTACATGTAATATTTCGACTGTGCGTACCTGTCCAGGTCGACCTGACCTGTCAAGACCCATACCCGCAGGTGGCGCTGGCGGTGGTGGCATCGGGGGAGCGCCATCCTTCATTCCCCTGGGTCCGGAACTGTCACGCATTCCTCCCTAAACATGCATCGCACAATGAGAAATATTCTACAAAGATTTCTTAAAATACAGCTTGCACGCTTTAGACACTTTCAATTAAAAGGGAACAATTTCTTACTACAAGGACAAAAATATCGCACAATTAGAAATTTTCCACAAAGATTTCCTCAAATAAAGCTTGCACTCGACACAATTAAAAGGGAACAAATTCTGACTGCAAGGATTAAAAGCTAATAAATTTTCCACATTTTGTTAAAAATAGATTCAAGATGTGAACTTACCATCATGTCATCTCTGCCCCGGGGTCCCTCGTTCATGGACCGGCCCATCATCAGCTCCTGTAGGCGCCGATCCTCACCTGCGCGGATACGCTCTTCTTCACGTTGTCTGAAAGATTGTATAGATCTATTTTCGGTCACAAGTCGTGCTTCTTTTCAAAATTACAGGAATCAAAATAACACTAGCCCATGCCATTTCTCCCAATGCTAAAGGTAACCTAAAAACAAGTAGACTTTTATTTGTACCACTATTCGGGCTAATAAGTTTTAAAGTTAGTATCATCGCTGAAATTGCCAGTCTTTACATCTTCATAGATTCATAATTGATTGAATTAATGTTTTACGTCGCGGCAGGAATATTTCATCCATAGGCGACCACAGATTCATAAAAAAAATCAATAATTCATTTATTATAATTACATAACTTTATGCCTTTTGCAAATATTTCATCAGATTAAAAAATAATTGTGCACATTACTTCCTATCTCGTAAACTCGCAAACTTTTCTCTCAGTCGACTACGAAACTAACTGGACTACCTACCTCATCTCTACTTCCTGTCTGCGTCTCATCTGATCCTGGTTCCTCATGTCTTCAAGCCGTCTCAGTTCTTCCTGCTGCCGCATCAAATCTATAAACAAACATTTAATCTCTTTTACTTTATGTGTATCTGTTGAAAACCTACCTCTAGATAAATTTGGATGTAAAATGCTTTACAATAATGATAAGAACCAAGTTAACCCTTGTGATGATAGCAATGACCAAAATAATAATAAACTCAACCAAAATATTACTTTTTCTATAAACATGGGATACTAACAGTAATTTCAAGAAATTATACTTGGTATTTTGAGACCACATTCCAAGGTTCAGAAAGTAATTGCAAACCAATTTCATGCTAGACTCAGAAAAAAATTCTGGAGATTTTTTAACAAAAATAAATGAGCATGAAATTTTACTCAAATATATTGCATAACCTCACAGCCAGGATATTCATTCCAGAAAGTAGACTCGCACAAGATCACGAAACTTTCCGAGTATGATTTAATACTCAACTCGAATTATTTTTCATAAAACATCATGTGACATCATAGCCTGAGCACAAAAACATACTCAGGCTATGACATCACACAACGTTTTATTAACAAAATTACAAAGTTTTATGAACAAAGCCTCTAGAGTTTCATGATCTCGAGGCCAGATATTTTCCTTGCGTACCTTTTCTAATCTGATCTGCCTGGTATTCAATAAGTGCCCCTTGCATTTCGTCGTCCAGCCTCAGTCGGGCCTCTTCCATCTCCTTCTTCACTCGCTCAATTCTTTCCTTCTCCAACTCGTCAATCTGTCGCCACCGCTGAGCAAATTCAAACTCAAAAGATCCTCCCATGGCAAATCGGGGCTCCTTTTCTCTCTCCCTAGAATAATGATTACAAGAAAAAGATCACAGAATGTCCTAAATTACAAGTGCTTTAGTGAGCCAATGGTTCGTATTGTTGGAAAGCATGTTACTAAAAATTATCAAAATTTCATACAGAAATTTGCATATTAACTACACTTACTTTTTGTAGCCCTCATTTTTGTTCACGAATTTCTCCAACATGCCATCATCTTCATCAGTCTGTTCAAGAGGTTCAACAAGGATTGGTCTTGGTGAACTGTGAAAATATTAATTAAATACATTAACTAAATATTAGAAAAACTCTTCAATGTACAAGCAATAAGCTCGAGGTAATTTGTATTGCAATAACGATTTAACTACCACTTCTGTAATATTTAAATCAGCTTATGTTTTATCTAAATAATAAATGGACATAACGCAGATGGTCCATTCATCACTTCATAATTGTGATGTTATATAAATAAACACAAAAAAGTGCTTACGCTCCCAACAGAAAGATGCCTTCATTTATTCTCCTCAAAGCCTGTTGTGCACCTGGTTTACGGACAAACTCGACAATGCCCTCCCCAGTTGGTTTCCCACGATCGTCGACAATGACGATAGCTCTTTCCAGATCTCCGAACTGAGAGAATGCGTTCTCCAACAGCTCATTTGACGCATGCTGGTGAATGTTTCGGACTTTCAAAGCTGCCCCGTGGGTGGCGAATCGGACTCTCAATGTACGTCCCTTCTTCTGCAGGCCATCCAGAGCTGCCTTGGCGGCTTCAGCGTTGTGACGATAATCCTGAAACCAGACGATACATGTTAACCATTACATTTCAGGTTACAAAGACGAGTGGGTCAACATTCACCATACTGCTAAGGCATGTACATTGCGCCCCATTCAATTACGATTTTCAGTAATTGAAACAGTACAAAATTAGTTTCATCATTAAACAGTTGAAATGCAGTGTATAACACTGGTATATGATTGATTGGAGGAAAAAGGTTCCATCATAAAAATGCACAAGTGGGGCAGGGAGGGGGAGGGGAATGAAATGTGCAAGGAGCAAAACGACTGCCACCCAATAGACTGCTTACCATACGGATGAAGCCAAAGCCTCTACCGGAATTGACGTAAGCCTCAGAAACTTCTCCGTATTGTTCAAACATCGTCTTGAAATCATCCTCGGATACATCAGGGGTCAGATTTCCGACAAACAGACGACATCTTCCTGTGAACTTCTTCTCTTCCTTTTGGCTGGCATCTGAGTAGCCGCTTTGAAGATCTGCTGGCTTAGTAAAGCTTGAATCTCTCTCACGGTTGCTCCTATTAAATTGCCTCTTCTGATTCTGACGGTCTTGTCTTTGGAAATTACTCTGGCCCTTATCTTGTCCTTGTTCCTGAACCCTTGCAGACGACCGTTCTTGATTCGCAGACGACCGTTCTTGATTCACAGACGATCGTTCTTGATTCGCAGACGACCGTTCTTGATTCACAGACGACCGTTCTTGATTCGCAGACGACCGTTCTTGATTCACAGACGACCGTTCTTGATTCGCAGACGACCGTTCTTGATTCCCAGACGACCGTTCTTGATTCCCAGATGACCGTTCTTGATTTGATGACTGATCATCGCGCTGCTGATTACGCTGGGACTGTGACTGCTGTGTGCGTGTATGCTGACTGCGAGATGGCTGCTCGTTTCGCTGTTCTTGCTGATTACTGCGCTGGGGGGCAGCTTGAGTTTTCTTCTCTGGTGCACTTGATTTTGAAGCAGGAGTGCCATTGCTTGTGGCTTTTGGCGGATCTGCTTTTTTCACTGGAGTTGGGGTTGGGTCTTTTTTAACCGATGGTTGGCTCTTAATTTCTTGTTTTTGTTCAGGTTTCACTGGCTTTATGTCTTCTTTGGTAGGCTTACTAGGAGTTGGGGCGTTAGAAATTTTCTTGGGGGGCTCACTCCGTGCAGGACTTTTTTGTTGACTTCTGTTATTAGACTGGTTTTGTCGGTCGTTTTGTCGAGTTTGTCCCTGATTGCTTCGATTTCCTTGTCCTTGGTTGAGTCTTCCACTGCTAGCCCCAACAAAATTTCCTCTTTGAGTATTACGACCAAAATTGTTACCTTGATTTCTATTTGCGAAATTTCCACTCTGATTTCCGGCGCCAAAGTTACCACCTTGATTCCCAGCAAAGTTTCCACTTTGATTTCCCCTGAAATTCCCTCTGAAATTCCCTCTATTAACGAAGTTTCCGCGCATCATATTTGTAACTTTTCGTTTGCAAATGGCGTCAGTGCTGAATATGTTAATGAGATGGCTTGCGCTTGCGTGGGCATTTAACGATTTACTGGGCGTTGTCCAACCAGTGGTGTGGAGTTTGTATAGGCTTTGTAAAGTGCGCATTCTAAACGAACAGCTAGTTTTAGGATTGGCAACAAAGATATTCAACTGGTTTTGTAGTAGGAAAACTCTGCGCAAAACTATAACATTTTTATAAATATAGTACAAGTAAGAACCCAGTATTCAAATCTAAATTTGTATTTTATATATAAAACGAGAGATAATCTTGCAAATAAACATATTTTGGAACACGTCATGTTTTTACACTTTAAAATACACAAACAAATACTATTTCGGAAAGATTTGAACGTCTCAATTAGATTTAAAGGGCAATGCATTTCGTTGTTTCAAAGACCAAGGGCCCGGTTTCAGAACGAGGCGCGACGCTGTTCTACTTCTACCATTTCCCACTGTTTGGGATTTTTATGTTACTTTTTATGTAATCACCATGTTTATATGTTTGAAAGTGAACAATGGTTTTGGAATATTGTTAATCTAGTGCACGTTTAACATACGTTTATCTTTCTAGCCATAAAAGCGTGATCTTTCCCGCCTTTATAAACGCAGAATGGCGGATGACGGGAATGCCGAAATGAACAAGGTAACACGGCAACTATTTAGTCATAATTAGAAATACTGTACTGCATGCATATACATGTAGTTAGAATATTCTATTTGTAATATTTAGAGTTGTTTACATGCATCTTGTGTTGCATATTTCCAGTGTGGAGAAATCGGCGTACTGTTATGTTTTATTCCCACCAAACTGCAATTACCTCCCTTTATATTTGTCTACATATTCATAAATTATCCAGGTTTTGTAGCTCATTTCTTTCTTACAAAGAACATTTTAGTTATTATGGAAATAAGATATAATTATTATTGAATATTTGTTTTAAGAGCTATATATTTCATCATCATATTTTTTTTATTAAGTCTTAATTTTATGACAGGCTAATTCATAATTTATTATAAATATATTTACACATTTGTTCATTTAATGATTTGTTAGTCCTCATTACATTTTTTTCCCCAAAAGGTAATATATTATTTTATTCTACTAAAACTAAGTTTTAATGGCATAATATCACAGTTGACAAACAAATTTCGATCTGAGACTAATTATACGCTTGATTTATCCAACCCAAAGTTGTTATTTAGTGATGTACTCATCCCCCAGCACTCAATATTTATAAAGCAAATCATATTTTATATTAAATAGGGGAACGTTCCGCTATCTTGTCATTTGATGTATTACTTTTCATATAGGAATATGTTCGAGCAAACAGAGTTATGTCCCTTTTGCAGTGTGTATAAGATGCAGTTGGCCGTGTTTGATTTAAACCTGACTCTTAGAGTCGCAGGTGGGGTTGCAGTGAAGATTTGTCAAATACACAGCGGTGGAAAGCTTTTTGAAAGTACAAACATGATTTTATGTATGTCAATTGAATGACTTTGCAGTTATAGCTATAAGAGTCCAAAACAACCATACATATCTGTGATATTATGCCTTTAAATAAATTGGAAATATTCCCCCTTCTTTAAATCAAACATCAATCTAACATGCCAGACTCCAAATATGACCATGCAATTACCATGCTGGTATAGTGTTAACAAGTTTACAATTGTTATCTTTCAGGATTTCCAAGACATGTCATCGAACAACGCTTCATCAGAACAGACGGACATGCCCAGTTCTATAGATGACATTGCAGAGAAAGATATAGAGGCAGGGTCTGCAGCATCTGCTTTGGAAGAACCTCCAGTAGAAGAAGCTCCAGAGGACAATGTAGGAAATGGAGCACCACCTCCTGATGCCTCAGATGTCAGGGAGTCTCGGGAAGATCACCGCCCAAATGAGGAGCCCGTGGATGAACAAGAATCAAGGGAGGAGCCAGGCAAGGAGGAGGAGCCAAATGAGGAGCCACATCAAGATCCTCGTCCAGAATCGGAACCTGGTCCTGTTGAAGAGAGCAAGGAAGAGGAACCTCAACAGGAGGAGCCAGAACCTGAAGTTGATGAACCAATGCAGGAACTGGCCGCAACAGAGTCCGACAGAACAGGCAAAGAAGATGAAGAGAAGGACGAGAATTCTGATGAAGTTCAGACTGAACGGGTGCAGGAAATGACGACGGAGTCCGATAGAGCAGCCGAGGAAAGTGAAGAAAAGGGTGGCGACGTTGAACCGATTGCTACCACAGCTGTCTTGCCTGAGTCTGAAGGCGATCCTGAAGCCACAGAAGATGGTCCTCCTCAAGGTGATGCTGCTCCCGTTGAAGATGATGCTGAGGCATCGGATCCTCCTGAAAAGGACACCAGTCTGGAAGCTGGAACCAATGACGGAAATGTAATTGGAGACTCCGGTGGCGATGCCAGTCCAAAGGCGCCAGATCAAGATCTCGACGAAACGCACAACGAGAGCTCTAAAGGTGATGATGCTCCACAACTGGAACAGGAGGCGCCACATCTGGAACAGGAGGCGCCAATTCTTATTCCACAGACATCGGAAGGTAAATCTGACCTCGGGGAATCTCAGAATGTTGGTAGTGGTGAAGAGACCGGTAAAGACAAGTCTGATGAAACAGGATCTAAAGAAACCCAAGGTTCTGAGGAAGTCATGGATGTGGATGACGAACCGACCATTACTGAAGAAACGGAGAAAGCTGTTGAAATGGAGACCGGTGAAAAAGAGGCTAGCAAAGACGGACTGGAAGGAAGCAAGACCGGTGAAGGAAGAGAAGAATCTACAGGCGATATGTCTGCCGAGGACAAGTTTCCAGAACCTCCTGTTTTGGACCCAGAGGAAATCATCCACGAAGACAAGGAAAGCGATGACGTGGTGATGATTGAGAGCGCCGACAAAGACACACCTTCAGGAGACGCGAGTCTAGACAAACCCTCGGACGACAACAGCGGGGACGGAAGCGAAGCAACGACCAAAGACTCGCAGCCCAGTGGAAAATCCGACGTGGTATTTAAACCAGCGGAGAGCAAAAAGGTCGATGATGACGACGATGACGTGATGGTCATCGAGGACGAGCAGACGCCAGATCCGGAACCTATAGTTCTGGACGATGACGACGACGATGACTCGGTCAAGGTGACCAAAGACAAAGGTGCTGCTCAGGGGACTTCTAATGGCACCGGGCTGCAGATAGCGTCTGTGACCAGTGGAGGGGATGCCAGTAGTCTGCAGATATCATCTGTATCAGGAGCAGATGGGGTAATATTTGCTTTTATTTCAATTGTCATGTTTAATCTGAACATATGACTAGCAAGCAGACAATGTCATCTTAGACCTATATTATATCTCAATAAAATACACATGACATTGTTTCATGTTGACAGCAATTGTTGAACTATAAAAATATATTAGTAACATTATTTGCAACCATGTCTGTGTTATATGCTCATATTATGACGGATCACATTATTTTTTTTGGATTTTTATTCTTAAATGGTATTTCCTGAAACTGATTCATTTTTTTAACGTCTTAAGACTTTTTAACTTTGGTCATCATCAACATTTTGAATGAATAATTATTAGTAATAATGTTTTGTATCCAAACAGAAATCCAATGATGATTCCCAGGTGAAAAAAGTGAAAGAGGAGAGACACACTCCCCCACCAGGTAAATATCTACCTATTTCTAATAAATGTTCAACAAGCATAGTAATTTTCGAAGGAGATTCATCAGTTTTATTTGCCCTGGATGTGGTTTGGGCCCCCAAACCCCATGCTTGTTTTCCGCTTAAATATCGTCGCAAATGGGTGAAAGATTCCCGCAGAGACGTTCACTCATAATTGAAATCATAATTGTCTTTTGCAATGCCCATAATTATTATGTCAAGGTTATGTCAGTGTTATGTCAAGGGTACACTGTAAACATAGTAGAATACCACTTCCAAGATGGCCGCCCTCTGTACGTGTACATGTATGTTTGTAGATGCCAAGAAGGGACAGACTTCCACTCCAGGCAAGAAGTCCAGTAAGAACCAGTCGTGCATCGTTTGTGGAAAAGTAAGAATGACAGGGGAGACAATCCTTAAAATGAAGTTACACATGTAGATGTGAGCTTGGTGCATAAAGTTGAAACAGATTTGCAGACTGCATATCTTTCATCTTTCCTTAAACAGATCACCATTTTATCACTAAAATCCAGCTGAAATATATGTAGATGTCACAATAATAATTTCTACAAGTTTTATTCTTGTCCACTAGGTTGGCAGATGCAAATACAACATTGTTCGGAACGGCGACATAAAACATCTGTGCGACGACGTCTGCTTCCGCAAGTTCCGTTCCAATCCCACCATGTTCCTCAAAAGCACAACTATCACCGGACAGCAGAAGACGAGCCCGGCTCCGACAACCAGAATGCAGTCCCTTGTTTCCAAGCCTCCAGCTAAGAGCAAAAGTCAACCAGACTACAAAACCTGTACCGTCTGTCAGCTGATGAACATCAACACCCAGAAACCCTTCTTTTTATGGATGAGCCTCGACTTCTGCGGTCAGAGCTGTCTGACAAAGTATCAAGGAAACCTCAGTTCCAACTGTTCCAACTGCAAGGCCTTCATCTCTCCAGCGGTACGACCGCTGTACTGTCACCAAGTGGGAACAGATTTCAAGACCTTCTGCACACCAAAATGCAGCACCGATTTCAAAAAGAGGCTCAAGATGGACGACGTCGAGATAATCGGGGTGGAGAGTACCGGGAAGAAGCCGGTCGGGCAGAGCGCCAAGTGTGCCGTGTGTTCAAAGACCTCGACCATCAAACACAACATCAAGTTAAACGGGCTCCTCCATCGTCTGTGCAGCGACCCGTGTCTCTCGGCGTTCCAGTACGCCAACAAGCTAGCCATGAACACGTGCGACAACTGCGGGGGTCTGTGCCCAACCGAAGAGATCGTGTCGCACTTCATCCAATTCGAGGGCCAGCAGAAACGTTTCTGCAAAGACGCGTGCGTCAACACCTTCCGGAGCAAGCATCGGAAAACCGTGGCGTGCGCTTGGTGCGGGTCCAGGAAGACGAATTTCGACATGATCGAGCGGGTGGACTCTAACAACAAGTACCAGCTGTTCTGCTCACTGAACTGCCTGTCGTTGTACAGAGTCAATCTCCAGGCAAAGTCGAACCAGGCGGTGGTTTGCGACCACTGTCGGAAGTGTGTGCCGGCACAGTACCACTTGACAATGAGCGACGCGTCAGTGAGGAACTTCTGCTCCTATAACTGTGTCATGTCCTTTCAGTCTCAGTTCAGTGCTAACTCTAGTAAAAACTCGTCGCAGCCCACGATACACTCCAAGCAGAGAGTCCAACTTCAGAGTAAACCTACAGCTAGAGGTGAGATCACGCTCCCACAAAGGGGTCGATAAATATGTCGGTCCGTTGATGACCAGTGGTCACAAAATACCTTGCTAGCACTAGCAGCCTGGAAAGCATAGTCCTTCACCAAAACTCGCGTAATAAGGTGGTTATTATGCTGGTCGGAAAGCTCCCAGGACAAATGACCAGCAATAACAAAACACTCCTGGTCCTTCCGTAAAACCAGGAGCTTTCCCAACCAGCTTGATAGCTTGCCATGTATTTGCTTTAGGATATCAAATACTGTTCTTAAAGAAAAAGAAAAAAAATCAAATACCAGAGTTTGAATGTTAAAGGTATCTGTGTGACCCCCTGTGACCACTTTTAACATTGGGCCTATGGAGAATGACCCCCTCATTATTTTCATTATTTCGAGCACTGAATACTGTTCTTAAAGAAAGAAAAAAATGTAATTAAAAAGAACATGATCAGACTAGATCTAGTAAAATTTGTGAGATGTCCAATGTGTTTATTACTTTCATATGCTTGTCTTGTACAATTTGTTATCAACTGTTTCAGATGCCGTTGCTCTCGCACCAGCAGGCCAGCAGCAACAACCATCATTTCCAATCATCTCTAATGTCGTGTCCCTCGCCCCTCAGGGTTAGTATCAGTAACTGGCTTCTTATGCTTGAAACTCTAAAAGTAAACGTTTTTTTACATACCGTAACCGTATAAAAGATAATTCATATGTCAAATGTGTCAGAATTTTTAACACTAATTTATATGAAATCAGGCCTCTCAAAATTGTTGCTTAGTATCCATGTGCAATGTTTCCTTATCAATTTAGCAAGATATTGCATGTAATACTTTTGGTGAAATCTTTTGACGTCTGCTCCAGGTCAGAAACAGCAGACGGTCAACATTAAGTCCTCCACGCCAGTTCCTGTTGTTGTGGGCCAACAGGGCGGAAAGGTAAAACTTTTTAAAATTTGTAATTATTGTTATTTTTTTATATTAATTTTTTTTAAATTATTATTATTATTATTTATTATAAAAGATTTCTGATGAACATGAAGTAGTAATGTCATCTCTTCAATCTCTGGTTTTCAGCAGACGGTATCGACCGGCACACAGCAGCAGATCATCATCCAGCCACCGCCACCCAAATTGATGAAGAACAAGTCTCTACTATGTAAACCCTTCGTACAGACCAAGGCAACCTCGTGCAGGCCTCACACAGTACATAAGGAATGTCAGACAGGTTCGTGACACGTACGCTCGTAAAAAACCCGTCTGAAATCGTAGTATATTCCCCCATCTCTGTGCATTATTGTGAAACCGAGGACTAAGCCAAGCCTGGGATTCGAACCCGAGTTTCTGGATTGAGAGTCCCATGCCCTACCGACTTAGCCAAAGGGGTAACCCTGCTGGCAGAGACCAGTAGGAGCATTTTAAATCCCATCCAGCTACGATTGCATCTTGGTGAAATATTCCCGCAGTGACGTGCAACAAATCAATCAAAATTCTAATCAATCTTAAAATTGAAATGGTAATCTAAATTTAATTATTAAAAATAATTATTCACAATTTCTCAAAATGTTTGCATTTCAGATGAGCAAAAAGTGATTCGTGTGCTGATTCCTGTACCCATTCCCATATACATCCCATGTCCCATGGCCATGTACGCGGCACCCATGCCTCAGATGGTTCCCATTCCCATCCCCATACCCGTGCCCATCTTCATTCCCACGGTCAAGAAGTCTGCAGAGAAAATTCTCAAGCACATCAAGGTAAGTCAACAGACGAGCACTAAAGATGCCGTCACACCGAATACGATAACGATAACGAGTTTAAACAAATCATAAGTGCAAAATGTAGTCCCCAGCCCCCGAGATTACGAAACTTTCTTGAGTATGAATTCATACTCAACACAGTAATTCTTCGAGACTATCTGACCCTGAGATTGTGAAAACTCAAAATTTTGAGTACAATTTCTTACTCAAATCAAAAGTTTTGTTCAGAAATCCACATGTAAAATTGGAGCTTGAGTATGAAATCATACTCCAAATGTTTTGTTGAAAATAGGGTCTAAACCCCAGCTATATTTTAAAACGCGCAAATTATTGTAAAAAGAAATAAATGTATATTTTCAGGAAATTCAGGAGAAGATACCGTCTGATCCGCTGGAGGCGGAGCTACTGATGATGGCGGAGGCGGTGGCAGGGGGAGGTGACTCTGACAGCGACAGTGACCACGAGATGATCGAACCCTTTGAACCCACGATTTGTGAGTATATTATTAGATAGATTTGTATCTTGCAACTCAAAAGTATCCTGACACTACTAATGCAAACTCATGGTGCTGCAATTTATGTGTAATACCTATAGATAAGTTAACACAGAGTTGCTAAGGAGTTACGACTCTTGTAGCGCTAAGACTTCTGTGGAACGGGGGCCAGATCAATAGCGGCTGCAAGTGGGTCGAAGAGTTTCATTTAAAACTAGGAATTCCGGTGATAAGCTAACAGAAGTCTAT
>JAVCKZ010060463.1:0-15565 GCA_034780755.1 Lepetodrilus elevatus
TAAGGGAGATAACTCTACTCAGTGAACACGGTCAAAGTAACTGTCACGACCACTGACGCCATTTATGTGCGAGTCGTTGCTATTTAATAATTATTAATAACAAATAAAATGTTGATAACTAGTGAAACATGTGGAATAAGTAACTGGTTGTATAAAGTACTTTCAGGTAAAACCGTGCTAGACCACTACTAGCTCGGTCAACCATCTGTGATATTATACCTGTAAATTGACTAAAATAAGATTTGGCCAATATGTTCATGATTTTACCTATGTCCATTTTTTAAAATTGGCTATCAGTACCTCAGCTAGAGCTATTTTTGCAAGAATCCGTGTTTTCAGGCATGACATGCCACGTAATACAACCTGTCAATGGTAAAGAATCGCTCGTTTTGAAAATGGTGCCTATTTATGGGAATTCCCCTCTGTTAGTCACCTAGCGGTGTATGTAAACAAACAAACCGGTGCTGCCTGGAAAATGATCTCATATATCAATAACCTATTATTTGGAAGGTAATGAATACAACGTCTATTTTTAGACATAACACGTTTAAAGATTAATGTGATTAGCTAGCATAGATATGGTGAACTGTGAGTGGCTGTTTTGTTTACGGATATTACGTGTTGAATGTGATATAGGCCTATGAAACGAAAATAAATTTAAGTCTGTTTTGAAGTTTTCATACCACTAATAAAATATAGCCTCCGTATCCAATTTCAATTAATCGCTATTTTCAACGGATTATCTTGCGGATATGAACTAAATGAAAGTTGGAAAGAAAGGTGGTCAAATTTGAAAGAAGCCATTTCAATCCATATGTGACAGAAGTCTCATAAATCGAATAGGACAGTGTTATAATAACCTGAAAATATATCATTATTGCAATTACATTGTTTATTTTTCGGTATACAAATGAAGTTTTCTTGTCTGTATGATGATATTGTATTACCATTATTCCCGATAATTTTCAAGTGGTGACGACCACAATGCATGTGTGTTAATACAAGCGCCGGGAGGTACCTTTTAAAATTGTATTATTATCTTTGAAATATATTCAACTGTAATTGTTCCAATACATATTAAAATAATTCCAATTTCAAATATATTTTTAGAGTACATTTTGTATAATATATCATATGTTTTCGCGTCGGGCTATCATGTAATTGTTGTCACAGAAAAGGCCACAATGATAATGTTTATGGATATTTAGTTATATCTATGATCACACTACAGAAATAATTCAAAATGCTGTAGTGAACGTGATAATTCTAACCGGTATGGTACATAAAGTAAGTATGTATGACTTACATTTCTTGTGCTCAACTGGTTACAAATTGCTCCGATGGTAGGTGTCTTAATTCAGATGTAACCTTCTTATATGCCTGGTGACCCAATGATATTTTATATCATTGGATTTGTATTTGAACATCGCACAACATACTAACATTTCAGGAAACTCGTCGTGTTATAATTTAATGTTTGGTTGAAACTAGGACCAGCCTCCTTAACGGCGTATTAAGACTTTTCTCTGGAGTTTAGTCAACCCAAAGCCCAATTGCCTACTCGTGGTTTGGGTATCACCGGAAAATCTGAGAAATTCGAAAATTAATAGCGCCCTGTGAACATATATTTGTTTACAATAATTAAATACGTACGCATACTGTATAGAGAATAGATCTACCGATTTATAACATAATAAAGTATTAAAACATTTCGGAAATCTGTAAATACTTTCCTTTCTAAAATTACTTCGAAAGTAAATTTAGTTTAACGAACTGTTAAAGTTGACATCAAACAACTGTTAATCGTAAATCATTACTATTTCATTAGCCTAGTTTGAATATATATGGTGGTATTTGACGGCTTCTATATGTTTGTGTTAGTTCTCTAATAAATATGAGATAGTTCTCTAATCAGCATTGTCATATACACTTTTGCTTCAGTGTCAAAGTTCAAATAATAAATTTAATACTAATAATTTCAACATAAATAATATCAAACGTGCTTATTGCCTTGTATTTTGACGTTTAGAATACTATGTAAATAATTGCAATGTTTAGGTTTCATGTGATACTATTTAAAAAATTAATGTTTGCTTACATTTAATTGGGATTACATTTAATTGGGATTTAATTTAATTACATTTAATTTACATTTAATTGGGATTCTTATCAGTAATGCATGAATGAAAATAGTGCTAACTAATACAATATTATAATGTGGCGCTTAGAGCATGCCTTAGGTGGTGGAGTTGGCGCATTATAAGTGGCCTATTATTATTATTATTACCCTGATAGTGATAGTAATTTTAGAATACATTTAGATTTACGAGTAGAGAATATTCTCCGCGATTACTTTCTTCAGGAATGGGAAATAGTACTGTATACAGATAAGCAGTAAAGGTAACTACTATAAGTTATTAAAGAAACAATACATTTAAAAAATATATTTTGCTCCCGGAAATAATTGCTAAGTCCATTCTAAAATTCAGAACGACTAATCATAGACTCCCAATAGAAACTGGTCGCTGGGAAAATATTCCCAAAGAACATTCTGCAATTCCCCAGAAAATCATATGAATTCCACTTTTTACTCCGCTGTGCTACCTTATCACAACAAAGACATACATATTTATAACATTATATTAATTTTAGTAACATTTCAACGCTTAAAAGACGAATGAACTCTAAAACAATATCTGAGAAGAATACTTCTATATAGATTTATCTCAGAAGGCTTTCAGTTATTATAAATGACAATTTTATAGATTAGTAGTATACATACATGTAGGCCTACACGTATTGACTCCTTAACTCGCTATAGGCCTACTTATTACATCCTGCCATCCCTTTAATGTATATATATATATATATAATATCTGGTGTACCACTGTGGGTGGTTTTAGAGGAAATACATGATTGACGTGAGTGAATACCGAACTCACTGTAAAGTGTCAATATTCCTCTTTTAGTGAAGGCCTATTTTCGAAACATTCTTATGAGCCACTGTGCGTAACATTTTCCTAGCCATACTACCGCTACACGAATCTGTAAGATTATCGTACGATGGAAAGAAAACTTCGAAAATAGGCTGCGGAACTGTAGATTTTACTTCATATTTATATGTTTAGGTGTATGAAGCGTTATATAATATCTCATTTTAGATCTCGTTTCTAGAACTTCGACGAAAGTATATTACCCGGACACCTTTTCGGTGCCAAACTTGGGGCAAATGCTATCAATGACTCAGAATGCCATAATATGCCTACCGAGTTCAGAAATCCATGATAGCAGTCTGGGAAGAGTTGATTTTCATGAAAGATATGCACATTTGTAACTATCTCTAATCCATGGTAATCGTGCACTTACGAGAGCGCTATTGTCTCATAGTGGATACGAGAGCTCCAGAAACGATGCCCAGGTGTGCGTGAATCACTAGTAATGTTGCGCAGTAGACTATAACCCTATGCATCTACCTGTATACAGGAACCAGTTACATCCGACACCAAACAAACATTACACAATGCAACAGAGGGCCTACCGGTATTCTCGAAACGTACTTACGAACTTCTTAGCCTAAGAACAGTTCGTAGCCATACTATAAGAATCGCTAAGATTGTCTTACGGTCGTAAGAACGTTTCGAGAATAGTCCCCCTTACCATTTTGCATCCAGAATACGCAGTCAGTTGGTTAAATCGAGATAACTGCAACTACCAGTAGATATATAACCTATACTATATACTAGTATACTATTATAGATACCATCCAGTAATATACTATATATATGTACGTATCGTATAAAATATTGGTAAACCGCCTTCGATAATTTTTTCGAAATCTTTCGACAGCGCATGCAGTGCCCATCGTTTTGCGCCATCGTTGGATGCGTACCATCATGGGTAGATCCAGCGATACTCCATGGATTGTTTTGTTGCCAGGAATAAAAGTCTCCTTGTAGACATTTGTGGTAAATATTCAGAAATATTTAGAAGAATCTTCTTATTTTTTCCAATTGTTTCTTTTCAATTTTGTTTGTTTGTTTGTTTGATGTACCTCTTTCCAGGTAGATGCATAGGCCTATAGTCTAGTGTGCAATATTACTATTTTATAAGGATCCATGCACACCGGATATTCATACAATTCTTTGCGATTCAAGCATGCATTAGCATTTATTATTATTTATTTATTATTATTTATTATTATTATTTATTATTATTTTCTTGTCAAATTCCTGTATAGTCTATATTGGTTTTGCTTATCACCAACTATTCCGTTCAAACTACACGTATTAGGATGGTGACTATAACTGAATACGAAGTGGCTGTAGTTGAATAGACCCACATACAGGACAGAGATAGTGGCCTAGGTTGGACTGTCAGCCTCAATGTGAGTAATGAACAACTAGACTCTCCACCTCACACGCAATGGGGTTTTGACAGAAAATCAATTACCCTTAAAAGGTAGTCGCTAAATCGGCAACAATTTGCGACAAATGCAATTTGAACTTCTTGACTTATGCTCAGCCGACGATTCGATATCCGGTAGCTGTCTCTTGCCTTCTGTAAGCGGAGAGTGGCGGAAATGAACGAGCACGTGTTCGTGAGTTTCCGAGTGTCCCAGTGACATCGTAAACGACTACACTCTGGTATTTCTGATCTTGTCGCAGCGTACTTGACTGAAATATAGCTATCACGTGATTCCTGAAAATTCTACAATTATTACGACACTGAAAAACCGCGACAATGCCGACAATCGGACGAAACGTCGAAATGAATTGGACAAAAGACTATAAGTTCTTAGCTATAACGGCAAAGTACAATCACTTGACATACTAGTACATACAATCATGTTTGTACTTCCAAAAACCCTTCTACCGCTGTTTGTCTATTATCCAGGTCTATCAACCGTGATAGTATGCCTTTAATATATATATATGAACAGACTAAAAGCAAGCAAGTCTGTTAAAGTGCATCATCATAGTAGAATGCAATTTCTGGAAGGGATTCAGAGATCTGTGCAGAAATGTTACCGTAAGCATATGTTTCTACCCTGTTGCCTTGTGATTACGCGATAAATCAACAGACAGACACAAGTCAAACACCCCCCCCCCCCCTTGCACATATAGCAGTGGTGTTCCTTAACAGATCTCCAACAAGGCTGGACAACTCAGGGAGCGGTGTTAAAGATGATGATTCCGCGGCGTGAGGTAAAGATAGTTCTAACATCAACAATAACAATAAGTTTCATTGGCGAGATTTAGAAATAATCTGTATATAAAACTCGCTGTTAATTCCTCGTGGTTAGCCATGACTCTTATATATAACCACGTGATCCCGCCGCTGGTTTATTCTTGTACAACTCATAATACCTACAACTTCCTGAATTAGAATGTACGGTATTAGTCAGAAGGCTGGAATACTGCTCTCGGTGAGATTGATGCCTCTCTGCAGTGTAATGCATTCAACTTGTATAGCTTCTGTTATTCACGAATAGTGAAGTTATAAATAATTTGGTTCGGTTAATGTTTTATCACATGGCAGGTATGAAAAGATAGAATATTAACTTTTTAAAGGACGATGGCGTGTCTAAGTCATATCATTGAATTAACACCTGTAAGATATGTGTCCCAGAGATTACGAAACGTTTTGAGTACGATTTCATGCCCAAGCTCAAAGTTTACATGATGTTTTATGAAAAAAGCTGAGTTGAGCATGAAATCGTACTCAGTATAGTTTCGTGACGAACATTATCTTACATACAGTATATAGTTTCGGTTACTTTACGTGATACCGGAAGTGAAACCGGAAATGACAACCGAAGGTCCGTGCGGGAAGTTTCCTTTGAAAACACTTCCCGAGCTTTCTTTAGAACAATTCCGATACGCATTATCATAAAACTGGTCATCTTCGTATAACGTGACACCAGAAATATCCTCGATGGTGCATAGTGATGAGAACTGTCCACAGAACGTCACTCCGGGAAACCATCATCACTTTAGCTGCGTACCGGAAGTACTATATGTCTGGACGACGTCTTTGAGATCAGTAATGGAGATTCGTTCAGGCTGCAGCTTCCTTGATTAGTTCTTGTCAAAGACGTTTCATGGCAAATATTTTCAATTTTTAATCATGTTTGTAATGGAAAAAGATAATTCGAAAGAATTACCACGAAACGTCTTTGAAAAGGACTATACTTCCTTGATATACTCATTCCTTCTTTAAAACGTCTATCCACTCAAAGGCCATCTATTAGGCCATATATGTAGGCTATTATTCGCCCTGAATATGCGCATTCATAGAGAGACAATTGTTAATACTATGATTTTTCTGAAGTAGGATGTCGTTATACCTACAATGGACGTCTTGTCACACAGTAAATCGTAATCTGGTAATTGTAGGCGACGTACTTTTGAGGGCATCCACCAATCGTTTGGACATTTGTGCTATTGGCTCCGACATAGCGTGCTCTATCGTCCGATAGCGGACACTTGTCTGGAGACGTCTCGTCGTAACAGGACGGACTAGTGGTGCGGACACGCCTTTCTTTGTGCATTGAGAGTTCTCCCTGTCAAAAGTGACGCTAAGTGCTATGTATGATAGATCATTTAAGAGGTATAATGAACAGGAACACGCATCCAAGGTCACGCCCTTGGTTGGCACAATCACTAGAACATGGAATTATGACTGAGTGCACGTGAACTTGATTTATCGGTACACAGTGCAGCGGAGTGCTTTGCAGTCTGGATTCTCTGTGAGTGGGCAGACACTGCCCATAATGTGCAGACTTCCTACCATCAAGGCCTTATTGACGCCATAGTGGCCACATTATTACGGCACCATATAGTCATAATGATTGAATTTTCGACAATGAACAGTTGTCTAAATATATATCGAAGCATATCGTATCGACAATTCAAGTTTGTATACCAACCGGAACCAGTTTAATTTGACGTTGCGCATGAAAAAATATAAGTGAACTTGCGCATGTGAAGGGGCATTGGCATTATCATGACGTTGGGATGGGATTTGTTTAACCCTCTACCTGCTGAAGGCGACTTAAGTTGCCTGATCACATGCAGAAAATAGAAAACTTTGATTTTATTCAGCGGTGTTTTACTGCCAATCTTCTACTTCATTGATCTGCACATGTACACCTGTTACAACACGACATAAAGACGTGTCGACATGAACACTTGCACGTGTCTTACCATCTTCATCCTGGATTAGTTACATCCTAAAAACACAGGCCATTATGAATACACTTAAGTCGTATTTGACGGAGGTTAAGTGTATTCATAACGACATGTGTTTCGAGCATGGATTAGATACAGAGACTGCTCTTTAGGGCATATCCGATTGCCTTCGGCGTGGGGAGAACGATATCTAGGTAATTTTCTACTTTCAGGCACGCTCTTTAAGGCATCTCCGATTGCCTTCAGCGTGGGGAGAGTTAAGTAACTACGATATCTAGGTAATGTTCTACTTTCAGAACGTATAGCCACGTGTTGGAGACACGTCTATGTAAACACGTCCTCGTCTGCCACTAATGAAGTTATGCATAGTCAGCATAGTACGCGTCAGTCGTGTTCATGTTGATATACTTCCTAGTAATAGATACATTCCTAGGACATGCACACATGACTACTAACGTAACTACTCGGGAAGTGTTTGAGTACAGTGTATTATATCATGTGTATACACTACAGTTTGGCTGCACTCGTGCAAGTTGAAGTAGAACAATCACTTTTATAAATTAAACATGGTCTTCTTGACAAATTGACTGCATATGATGCTAGAACAGACATTGTCTTGTATTGTAAATCTTGTAAAATGTTCGTCTAGAAGACGGAACCATATCTAGACCTACACTTCATACAGTTAGTATTTGCTTGTCATATATTTCAATATCATGTCGTTCCTGACAACATATATGACACAATGCCAACATTGAGCTAGACGTATATATATATATGAGAGCGTCGCTTTATGATTAATGCAAAATAAGCAAACTTATTTTAAGAAATCGTATCTATTGACCTTTAACTAAAATACCTTTCATTATCATGGCCGACATTTGGATGACATTTGGATGAAATGCAATGTCAGTGTCAGTGCTTTGATTAAAATAAAATGTCACAAATATATTTGAAAGTATTACTCGCCAAATATCTGTGGATTAGTCTATTGGCTTTATACTTCGTTGTTAATTATCCAATGAATGTTTATCATGTTAAATACGTTTGTAGTTTTACTATAATTGAATTCCAAACACATACTTCAAGAACAGAACGAAACATAACCTGTATTCACACAGACCGAGAAGCACGGCATAGGAGGTACAATACATATTTTTAAAACATGGAAATCGCGGACTTGGATTTGCTATGAAGTTTTTCGTTTCACAGAATGCATAACAAAATACATTGGCATTTCCCTACTGAAATAGTGTTAAACAGGTATATTGAAATTGCATGAATGATTTATTGACCAATAGAATGAGACATCTTATTTAATTGTTTACCAAAGATGATATAATTATATGCTTGCACCTTCAATATGTAACTAGGCCTACATGTAATCCGTGTCCTAGAAGTTGCACGTTTGTTATAACATTCTTTTGCTGTCGGTTATTATAATTATGATTATGATTTTTTTATCATGATGATGATGATGACTAATGATGAGTGATGATTATTATTATTATTATTGGCACCATACCTCTCCATGGTCTCACCTGGTGGCAGACATGCGCTCTCCCACTAAACAGCCGCACCTCGTAAATCAATCTTCACGTGGAACAGTACCGTTGGTTCCTACATGCCATCCAACTCAGTGGTCGGGGAAACAATCCCAACACCAATAAAAACTGGAGGAAGCACGTTGTATTCTGATAAAATGAAAGAAACTGTATACAGGGTTACCGTATACAGATACCGAGCGACGCAGAATTCAGTTAATAACTTGTAAATGTTTTGGGAGGGATCTGATCTATTTGAGTATATGTAGATGTGTATGTCGGGGGCACATTAGCTATAATTCCCAGCCGGAGATAGTATCACTGCAACTGTAAACCTCTGAGCGGCAGCTGGCCTGTCATCTGTTGAAGACTACAAAGGAAGGACTTATTTCGCGTGCTTTTTCCCAAATACGAGAATGCTGCGTTCACGTCAAAGCTCGCCACGTGGTCAAGAGATGGTCTGTCAGTCACACTGAAGACATCGCTCATTTTAGAGCTCATATACCGACAGACAGACAGCCGGACAGACAGACATACAGACAGACAGCCGGACAGACAGACAGACATATACATTCATTATCGTAAACGTCTCACTCATAGACAACATTACAATATTTACACACAAAAATACATTTCAATTGTATAAAATGTCTATATATATATATATATTATATCTGATATGACAGTAGATTGGGCAAATAATATGGAATTCGTCTTCGACAATAGTATGGCAGTTAAAACAATATATTTAGTTTTAAAAGGAATATTTTCGTGCACCATGAATATCATCTACAGCTCATGGCGTCTACAGCTCATGGCGTCTACATCTCATAGCGTCTACATCTAATAGCGTCTACATCTAATAGCGTCTACAGCTTATTGCGTCTACATCTCATAGCGTCTACAGCTCATAGCGTATATATCTCATAGTGTCTACAACTCATAGCGTCAACATCTCATAGCGTCTACATAGCATAGCGTATACAACTCATAACGTCTACATCGTATAGCGTCTACAGCTCATAGCGTCTATATCTCATAGCGTCTAAATCTCATAGCGTATACATCTCATAGCGTCTACAGCTCATAGCGTCTACATCTTATAGCGTCTACAGATCATGGCGTCTACATCTCATAGTGTCTACATCCAATAGCGTCTACAGCTCGTAGCGTTTACATCTCATAGCGTCCACAGCGATCGATTCAGTTAATTAACCTGTCAAATGAGCAGCGAATTGCACAATTAATTGTACGGTTTCTTTGGTCTTCGAATAACAAGCCTGAACATGATGACATGGTATTCGTCTGGACATGCGAGTTACACGTAAATCTTAGACATCTCGTACGGCATACAGTGACATACATGTAATTTGGAATAATGATGTTCCCTAATTGTAACAACACCTCGATGCATGGAACAATTACATAGAATAACCATATAGAGTCGGATAGTATGGCGGGATATCTACATTGTTTGGATATCAGTTCTTCCGATTGTTATTATCATTTAGTTGGGAAGAATTTTACTGAAAAGATTATTTTCACAGAAAAATAGACTTGCAACTGTTTAACTATATCTGCAATAGGACTAATTGCAAGAGAATAACGTCTATGAAACATACCATCCCCTATAACGTCTATGAAACATACCATCCCCTATAACGTCTATGAAACATACCATCCCCTATAACGTCTATGAAACATGCCATCCCCTATAACGTCTATGAAACATGCCATCCCCTATATCGTCTATGAAACATACCATCCCCTATAATAGTTCCTGCTATTTTGATTCATGTGCGTGTTTACCAGATCACATTACAATTACGAACCTATTTCTCATATGGTTATGACATCAATAATCCTGGCTATTGTATGATCAATTCTACAATTCTATTATCCATTGAAATCGTAATTTCATTTGCGTAGCATTTAGCTTCATAATCCTCCTAGTTCGGACTATACATCAGTAACGACAGTCCCGCTGGCGTGGGGTCGTATTCAGGGTCATGGCAATGCCTCACTTATTAAAGCGATCAAACGAGATTGCAATACATAAATCTCCCCGAGATTTGCACCACTCCGACTGTGTTATTGTCTAACTAGTGCCAATATAGTGCTAGTGGCACTACGTTCGCCCGGTATCGCCGTCATAACGTATATAGTTGCCATCGACGTTAACGTATTTCATTGGTTAATGAAAAATATCTGACCAAGGAACCGTACTTGGTTCTCGGATTTCATCAAATATAACTAAACGAGACGAATAACATAATACCCGGTACTTTGGTAGTAGAATATCTGTTGTCGTTACTGTTAAATGCCATGTGCATACAATTTGTAATTTCAGTTGTTGTAGACATTTATTTAGCATACAACGCAAACTTGAGAGCATACTGATCAATTGATTGGGGTAATACTATAATACTGTAGCATTATGAGCATGTGTTCAAGCGTAGATTCGGCGCAATATAAATTCACATATCTATTATTATTATTATTAGTAGTAGTAGTAGTAGTAGTAGTAGTAGTAGTAGTAGTAGTAGTAGTAGTAGTAGTAGTAGTAGTAGTAGTAGTAGTGGTGGTAGTGGTCGTTCACTCTAGGAACTTCATCCAGCACAAACGTCATCAATAGCCTTCAGATTAAAAGGCTTCACATCATTGGTGAACTGCTGAAATGCCAGTCTATCAAGCATTTCGAACAATAGGGATAGCAGGGAGATTTGGTTGTAAGCCTTTCATAACACTTCCAATTCCGTAACAGCATGTCACGTCCAATAGGTGGCAGCACAATCAGCAATACGAGGTGCACGCGAACGTCGGCTTTGACAAACTGAATGACAACCGCCATGGCATTAAGTATCCCTGTGGCTGTGCAATTATTCTTTTATTTTTTAAATTTTCTTTCTGCAAACATTGGATTGTGATGCGGTTATTTGCAGACACCGTTTCCTTACAACAGCTCTCAATGTAGTAGCAAGCATCCTTTAAAAAGATACATTATATTTGGATATTGTTTAGTTTACTTTTTGAATTTGGATTTAATATAGTCTAGTCACATTTTTACAGCACGAAATTAGCAAACTATTTCCCTAAAACAGTTTTTAATTAGATTAGCAACCATTCGATAGTTAAAAAATACTTTAATACATATTTAAAATTTTATTTTTGGAATTGGAATTTAGAGCCACATTTAAAAGTACTTTGCTCATATATTACGACTTGTCAGTTTACGAATGCTAGCCGTAGACTGCTGCGATTCCAGTCGTGCGACGGGAATCGCAGCGACAGACTATGACTGACCAATCGTAGTACTGAATTTTGTCATGTGATAACACAATAAAAAGTAAACATGGACCGGTCGTATGAAACGGTCTGCTTGGTGTACGACCCCGACTACTTGCAATTGGCGTCGCAGCGACTGTTCCCGAGAACTGAAAATCCAGTCGCGTCGCAGGTAATCGCAGCAGTGTATGGCTAGCATAAGAAACCTGAATACTTGTATCGCATATATATCGGCACAAATTGACGCAAAATTGATATGGTTTGTTTGAACTCGAGATATTTGGCTCAGAAGTTTGACGATCTGCCATCACGCTATCTCCAATCCACGAGGTACATATTTTCCATACTATCTAGCTATGTATACAGTATATTCTACAGTTCTAGATTCGTCGAATTCTTGTCGAAACGACATTATTCTCTAAGGGGCTCATCACAGTATCTTTCCGATATCATTTACCAATATAAATAAGTTCAATTTGAGAGACACCTGTGCTCAGCACTATATGCACTTGTACAGCAAGGCCTGGTTATTTATATAAACAAATACAGGATGCATGTCTACCGTGACAAAAGAAATTGCAAAATGCATTGAATGACGAGCAGAGAAAATTCGCAAAAAGCAGGAAATGACCGAACAACGCCACATTGCCAGACGCATAGGCCTTACTAACATTTAGATTTACTACTCTGCATGTAACCCACTTAATTTAAAATAAAATTCCATTTACATTGTATAGCGTACACGACTCCGGGGAACGTACAATGGAATATATATGAAAACATTACTGGCCATGGGCACCGTTTATTATACTAATTTTTAAAAGAAAATGGCTCTAAATGTCGACGATAATGGGACAGCAGGAAGTCACAAAATACAGAAGCATCCGTTATTTTAACAATTATAATTAATGTTAAAAATACTATTTCAACATGAATTCGACGAATGTTGATTGTAGTGTGAAGGTTTCATTTTCTTCCATGAAACGTTTATAAAATTGTGCAAACATAACACGTGGGGCATATCCACGCAGAAGCCTTCACTTTAAGGTTATTATAGTATACAATATATAACAATAATATCTTTGTCAGTACCAGCCGGTGTTCGCAGGTATACTGCAACATTCAGCGCTACGGATGTTGCGGGTCTTCTCCTGCCGTACAACTGACAAGCAGTGCTATAAGTAAAAGAATACTGAAAGCGACTCTAAACCTCAATTTAAAAACATAATAATATACCTAATGTACCTTATCTAACGCTATCAGAAAAACTAGGCTTTCTGATTGAATTTCCCTCCATGACAAACATTGACAGTATGATAGTCATGTTCATTGAAACATTGATTCTCACTTCAAGATGGTGAAACGTAACTTGTCTAAGATTTCACTTAGTAACCTTGCAGTGCACTAAATGTTCCGATGTTTCTCTTGAATGACAGACACTCAAACCTATGCATGTCCAGGAATGGCAATCATGTTATTATTCCCCGGGTATGGAATTAAATAGCTCTGCCATAATACCTGATACAGCTCACCCTCGTGAGAAGGCCATTCATACCACAGGAAGGCAATGCTCATATTACTCCATCCAACATGTACATGTGGAATATACTTATGGCAAACTAATCAAAGAAACCTTCACGACGAGACCAAAGAATTCCCTCTAATTTTCTTCAAATTCCGACGTTGATTTGAAGTCCGGTAAGCCGAGGATATTATCTGGTCGATGTCATTGCATTGGAATACTGGATACCCTTTCAACATGACAACATATGACAGAGGAGTTCCTTTACAAAAGGAAACATTTATAGGGCCTAATCTAACTCTTTTTTTAAAAAGATAATAACTCTGTAGTCAAGAATGGGGTTACTGGGGCCAAAGAAAGAGGAATACTAGTAGGCGAAAAAGGATTTATGGCGATGCGTTTGATATCTATATATAAATATCAAGACAGTACCTAGTTTATGCGATTTGTAGAGGCTACACAATTGTTAAAAGCTCTTTCTGTGCACATGTTGACTGCTATTTGAGTTAAAATTAAAATAGGCCGGTCTTTGGTATGTCATGAGTTTATGAAACTCGAAATAAATTTAAAGTATTCAATTTATGGCGCATTTAGGTTAATGTCAAAGGTACATTCTTATGGTACGATTTGTATTCAGTATTATAGATGTATGAGAACAATCGAATATAATTGATTCTACTTCACGATCAACACGTCAATATATACGCTTACATAAATATATGTATTCAAATATACATTATTACCCTCGTGTCTTTAGATATCGTCAATATCCTGTAATTGACTAGCAAGTGAAGTGTATACATTCGAGCCTTGGCGAGGAAAGTACAAATAAGTGTTTATCTTAAATTCAGGATGTTGACGATATCCAAAAAGGCAACAAGGGTAACAAGCTCGCCATAGGTCATGTTAAGTAGACGGAATATTGTAAATCTTTCTTCGCACAGGATGTATGAGCCACGGACCGTGCACCAACCAGTGCCACCACGAGTGCAAAGCCATACACATGTTAACATCGGACAACAGATGTAATTATATCAGCCTGCTCATTTCTCCAGAAACCTGCAAGTACACGTGTAACAATAACATCCTGTGAAATATTTCAAGGTTAGACCCTTCATCAGGAGCGCAGAGGCTTTAAACTCTCTCCATGCTGCAGGCAACCGATGATGCCTTAAAGGGCAGTACCAGCAGAGAAAGGGTTAATTAAAAAAATATAATTAGCACAGGGATTATAGTATTCTTCGAGATACAAGAGGTGGACGCGTATCACGAAACTAATAATCTTGCTCTGGGTTAACAGTTAACGGTCAACCATTGAAGGTTATTAAATTTGCGCTGTTCGCTGATATGATGCGTAATGCAACTGGGGAACTTACGATGGTCTTACGACAGCCAAATACCTATTGTAAATACGTATCTTAACTTTACGACATAGTTACGACAGAGTTATGGTTTTAAACTCGATTGTAGAGATACTAGCTCTGTGGATCGGACAAACGGTAGAACGATTTTATGCTCAAGCTCAAATTGTATAAAGGGATTTGTGAACATAACTTTGAGTTGAACATGAAAGCGTACTATCATGAGATAACCAAAAAGCAGTAATAATGCAACTGCTTCCTGTCCCTGTCATCGTGTTTTGTTTGTGTAGCATTGTGTATAACATGTGCTAATGATTATTGTGAAAAGTAATTAGATTAACAAAATTCATGAAAATGTTCAGTTCGTGTGTTTAATATAAGATAATTATCTTGTAGATCTATGAAATGAGAGATATAGATTTAGAGAGGGAGAGAGGGAGGGGATAGAGAGGAGATAGAGAGAGATATAGATAGATATATAGAGAGAGGGGAGAGAGAGAGAAGGATAGAGAGAGGGAGAGGGAGAGCGATATATAGATAGATAGAGGATAGAGGGGATAGAGAGAAGGATAGAGAAAGGGAGAGATATATAGATATATAGAGAGGGGGAGAGGGGATAGAGAGAAGGATAGAGAGGGAGAGGGAGAGTAGGATAGAGAGGGA
>JAVCKZ010060474.1:0-15564 GCA_034780755.1 Lepetodrilus elevatus
GCAGTACATATGCATGCAAGTCATGATATTAGTGAAAGATTCTAGAAAGTGACTTTAAACCCCAAATCAACCAACCATAATAATAGATGAATATATGTCGATTTTCATCGCGTATAATTATTTTTGTATCATGATCTAGTTGGATGAGTATTTCCCTGTTCATGATTGTGAAACATGCTTTGAGAACATGCACATATACCGGTGAATGATCGATACTATCTGCATATAGATCTGTCTGTCTATGGATCTGTCGGTCTCGCACTATTACGACATCAATACTATTGCACCGATCAACCTTGCAATACACACCTTAGTACTTTACATGGTATTAGTTACAGTGCAGAATGTGTGTGACATCAGCGTTTAAAAGTATGTATGTGTCACTCAAACCAACTGTTACTTTGTATAGAAATATACCAGGAAATTCGAATACTTTAAATCATAAAATTAATGCGAGCAGAATATTAATACGAAAAATTTGACTGCCGCATTGTCACATTTAATTGCTGCGCGTTAAAGGTAAGACCCGGAATAAAACATGTATGGAGACATGGCCGTTCACATTTTATTGGTGTCGCATTTACGGCTAAAATCTAGAGGTCGCATTAAATTAGTGACGAATTTTGTGATTTATAGTATAATGTTATGAAAACCGACACATTTGTTAATAGTTTGTTTACAGTGTGTTTCACCGTGATTAATATAGCGCAGGTCAACTGTCAGAGGTGTCGACATCTCCGTGTTATTGATGAACACGTGTCAGAAATATGTCAGATTGTTCACATGTTATGAAAACATAGAAAATTAGTAGTGTTAGAGCGATAGCATGATGTTGTATTCTATATGTATTAGGATATTGTAATATTGTTACGTGTTATTGTAACTGTTAACGGGATATTATTGTAACTTGGTTAATTTGGGTATGCGATATTTGAAAACTGGTGTCAGTGTTTTGAGTTATCCGTTGAGAACTCGCAGTAAAATGTTTACTGATGAGACAACGCAGGCTAAGCCTAAAGTGTAACCAAATATTTCATGAATTCTAAATTAAGTTCCCATGACTGGTTGCCTTTCTGAGCAGTTTCTAGTAACTACAGTAATTCACAGTAACCATGGTAACATTGTTACGGCGAACCTAACCGAAAGGTAATTAACTGTGAATAAGAATTATTATTTTTTGACAGATAATAATCTTTTGGTACATATTTGCTTGTGAGTTGTGAAAACAAGACAACGAAGAGTTATTTTTCGGCATCGAACATAATATTGGGTGCTGGTCATTATTGTATCGACCATTGGAATCCAATCTATTGCTTTTACCATGTTTACTACCTTGAACTCTATACAGTTAGGATTTAATAAGCTTCCATTTTCCTTTCATTAGGTTTACTAAGGAAGACTTTCTGTTGACTGTTGCAATGCTTAATACTAGGATATGTCGGACGTATATTCATTGACATTTTTTTCTTTTCGGTTTTATTGGTTGGTAACCTGTTGACAGGTTAATATACGGTAACCGGTAACGATGCAGTAGCCGAACAATGTATATGTTGTCATGGGAACGTAAATCACCACATTAATCAATGGTTGTTCTACTATATTGGTTTCTGACATGATACTTATTGAATGTTATCGAGAGAGAGAGAAAAAACACAGCAACTATTACAAATTTTATTTCACATGGTTTCGGAATGCCTTTGTTTTGCGTCAGATCGCTCGTATCGTGTGCGTTATGCTCTCAGAAAACAAACATTATTCTTAGTCAAATACCACGGAATACCGTCAGAAGGTGAGGTCAGACGTAGGTCAGGCGTTGTCGCGGCCACTGGACAGTGGTCAGGTGGTCATCGCCTGAAGTAGCTGACCGAGACCTACCTGTAGGGCTGCAGACCCTGGACAGTCCTTATCAGTTAATTAGCCAAATGTACTTTAGCGAAACTTTATGATGTTTGTAAAGTAAATACTCCATATCCTTGTGAAATTGTCATTAAATAGGTATTTATATTTTGTGAAGAATTTGTATGTGTAATTTAAGATGGGTGCTATATGCATGCTAAATGGGAAGAATTGTAAAATAAATATGATTAATATAACCTATAATAATATAATATAATATAATATAATAATAATAATATAATATAAACATAACCACTTCATGAGGAAAATGCAAGTAAAAGTAAGAGAAATGCGTGTAGGCTTGTCATAATTATGTATCAATTTTTCCCAATTAGGATAATTAATAAAATAAAATAAAAATTCAATTACCTAAATCTCTAAATATTATTGAAAAATATATATTTAATGTTTTAAAGATTTCAGAAAAGATCGTTTAAAATAAAATAAAGGTCTAAAAAAAAATTGTCACGTTTTCCTTGTCGGGAAATAATCAGCATAAAAGCCTCAGGAATCGGCTCAAAAACATGAAGATTAAAGAACTGTATGTAGCCTGCTTATCTTTCCCATCAATCTGCTACAATAGGATATCGCATGATACTGTTCTATTCTCAGTCTGTATCGAGTGGCTATTTTCATTGCCTTGTGTACATTGTACCAGTTGTCAGTTTACACGTATGGATTTCTAGATCCGTGGAATGCGTTGTGTTTATGAGTATTGATTTCCGTGGCCCCTATCATCAGTCTGGTATGACATGTGATGCGGTAGACATTACGTTGAAGGAAATGGTGGTCAGGAAAATAGTATTTCTTGTATGACTTGTTGTTGTTATGAAAATAGTATACTATTATACTTGTCATGGGATAATTTGTTAGGATAATAGTGCTATATTTTGTTGAGGAACTATGGCATGTAGTGGGACATTTTGTTAGGAAAATAGTACTATATCTTGTCGAGGAACTTGTGCAAATAAATCTATGTGTCAATGGATTTGTTGTCAGGACAATAGTCTTGGGACTTGTCAGGAAAATAGTATTGAATCGTATCATAGGACTTGTTATAAATTGGAAAATTACTAAGATTATTTTTATACAATTATAATTGTAGAGGTAACAGCTCAGCGTATTTGTCATACAAAAGTTGTCTGTTTACCTCTGGCCAAGATTTGAACCCAGAACCTTTAAGTTTGTAGTTTGATCCATTACCACTGTGCCATCATGCTTCTTCTGACATTATTATTATTGTGTACAGTATCTTATTCAAGCTGATCACAAAGGTCTTTTACTACTAGTAATAAAACGGTTGAAATTCATCCTATTTGAAGATTCATCTCCCCTATGAATTGGGCAGATATTAAATAATTGATTATTGATGTGAGCGCATTGTTGGCTCGTCTGGAAAAAGTGTATATTGGAATGGAAAAATTGTGTTACTCATTTCTCAAGCACTGCGTGTAGTGGAAAATAGGTGATTGAGTAGAGAGAGGTGGACAGTTGATCGAACGTAGTTATTATCATTTGACCGATTTGTTTTCCTTTTTTCCCTCGTAATTTTTGTTACTAAAAGTCTTGTTTAATTTTTTGTGTCTGTGCAATAGTAACCATGGCGACAATCATGACAATCCTCGGATGTATTTTATTGGTGGATTTATCTGATAGTGTTTTCCTAATAACTTGTGTTCAGTTATAAGCAATATTATTTTCCTAAGGACTTGTGTTCAGCTATTGGCAGTAGTGTTTTCTTAAGGACTTGTGTCCAGCTATTGGCAGTAGTGTTTTCCTAAGGACTTGTGTTCAACTATTGGCAGTAGTGTTTTCCTAAGGATTTGTGTTCAGCTATTGGCAGTAGTGTTTTCCTAAGGATTTGTGTTCAGCTATTGGCAGTAGTGTTTTCCTAAGGACTTGTGTTCAACTATTGGCAGTAGTGTTTTCCTAAGGACTTGTGTTCAGCTATTGGCAGTAGTGTTTTCCTAAGGACTTGTGTTCAGCTATAAGCAAACTGCAAGGCTTCTCCCCGCTGATCACCAAATAGCCACTGCTTTGAGTTATTCATGGCCTACTGTCGGTGGCACGATTACTTTTAATTGATGGCGAGCTGTCTTGCCCGAGCTCCTTCAGCGTGTCTGTAAGCCGTGTAGAGAGCTGCAAGATTGTCCCCACCAAGGTTATTTGCAAGACAAAAGTTGGGACTAAATACTAGATTGGTATCCGTCTGATGAATGTGTTCCCATTAGGAAAGGATCTGAGCTGGTCCTTTGCCTAAGTCCATTGTCCTGCCTAAGTCCATTGTCCTGCCTAAGTCCATTGTCCTGGCTAAGTCCATTGTCCTGCCTAAGTCCATTGTCCTGCCCACCTTCTGAGCATGTCCGTGGAAAGCGCTGACCTTAATAACTCTTAGTAGTTGTCCGGCAGCTAGTATCGTGATCTGCCTGGACCACCGGCTTGTCTGGGTGTCTAGATGTATAGAAGACGGGAAAACAAGGGTTTAGATGGAAATATTAGTGGTCATAGTTAAGCTCTGGGGTATAAAACATCGAGCCAAATTAAGGTTGAGCTTCTGGGCGGTGACTTGTGGGTCGGAATATTAGTAATCTATCCTATTTTGGACGTGAATTTAAACTATTTCCGTACTTTTCAATTATCGAATGGGTGGATGATTCCCACTGCGACACGTCAAGAAATAACTCTCGCTCCTGTTTTCCTATTAGCGACCATTGAAGAGTGTTTCAGGTTTCTATCCCCCACTCGAAATATTTTGTTATGTATACACACTAGCAGGTTTAAATTGTAAATACGCCATTTGAAAACCAGTGAAGCGTTTACGAACATGACCTAGTAGCCCCTGACCTAAATATACACAGTGATATTCCTATGCCAGCCTACCCTACGTGCGTGGGACGGTGCTTACATCACAGGTGATTTACGAATTGGTGTGTTCACTCTGTAAGTAGTTCTGTGAAATGAAAACTTTTACATTATCATATAGATAATAGTGTATGTATTTCATTAATATAGAGTAGATAATGGATATTTCTGATCAGACCTGAGTATTCAGATGGTAGGTGTAGGCTATATACGAATCGCACTTACAGTTGTGTTTGTCTACGTATACATGTATATTATGTAGGGATGACAGCTTTATATGTTTTATTATGTATGTTTCGAAGTTTTTCAAAGTTATAGTACAATTGTCATATTGCTGACGCTAATATATTGACATGATTTATGCTTAGAAATCTCTGCAGACATGACATATATACACGCCATTTTTGTATTATTATTTTTTCTTAACAGTTTTACTGGTTGGAATGGGAAGTATTTACATAAATGTATGTGTTAGCACTTAAGGTGAAGGTCATTTGAATTGTTCTGCGTGAGAAAGTTCCGCTTCAGTAGAAGTTTCCCTGCCAACGTTTTTTCACCCCGTGTGCTAAAATACCTCAACCTGCTTCCCTGCTTCTCGCGAAGAGCGACCGTTTACTGCTTTACTGCTCTTCTGTGATGGAGGCTTGATTGTATCGGCTTTCTTGTAAGTCCAGGTGTGTTTAAAATGTGTGCATTGTTCGCGCACTCCAGACTTCATTGTAATGACACCCGCCCAACTCATAATTGGATATTTCTATTCTGTGGGATAAATGTAACTACGCAAACATATCATTATACATTTTTCTGGGGATTTTTTTCGGGGTAGAATATTCTCATGATGTTGCAAAGTCACGTTTCAATAGATTGCTGACAGTACCAGCAGTACAGGTAGTCATTTTCTTCCATCGTCAAGATATCTACAACAGTGAAAAATGTGAGCAATTGTATACAAATACTCTAATTTGTATTTTTAAAATTTAAATTTTATTTATTTATTTATTTATTTATTTATTTATTTATTTATGTTTATTGTTTTAATTATTGGTTGATCTGCGGAATTGACATTATAAAAGGTATAAATATATAGCATGTCTGGACTAATTCATGCATTCTGACGCTGTGTAAACTGGTATTTAGTTTGAAATCGTATACCTTTAAAATACAGTATTGTGTAGACATGTATTTGAACGGTATGTCATTTTCTATTCTAATTTAGCGGTTGGAGATGCGTTCTAAAGACTAGAGTGTTAAACAGCCTACTAATTAAAACATCAAATTTAAAAATCCAAGTCTCAATCTTTACAGACATTCAACCTGGAATGCAAATATTTTCTTGGTGTACCAGAAAGCAGACGGCTGTTGATAGTCTGGCTATTTTCGTGGCAGTTGATGGAGTGAGGCAAGTGTGTGCGGCCACCGCAGTCTTTGTAGTCCCGGCTCTAGAGGGACATCGCTGTACCACGACTACCTGCAAGTGCGGTCAGCCGGAAAATACAGATTAATGCCCACGTCCTGGCAGAACGGCATGAAAGACAGGAATAGTTATCTCCCTTTGGCATGTGGCCCGTAGTAGCCCATTTCCGGTGTCTATGCTAAAATGATAGCACTAAAAGCTGTCTGCGCTGAAGATAAGCTAGAAAAAGTATAGATAAACGACAGACATTTGCGGAGATCGGCGTGTATGTGCGATCAAAAGTTTCTCCAAAAAGTGTAAGATGACAGCCTTTTCTGTGAACATTTCAAATGTAATGTTGTTAGAACTCATCTATTTACTTTCTTTTAGCTGATTAATGTTCAAAATACATAGGTATGAGGTATACTAACACCATGTCAACTTTTTCTGTTTTATTTGCCTTTGCCGTGTATACTTAAAAAAATAATACTATTAAATTACGTAGGCGCGAGTCCTAGATCTGGTCCTTCCACCCCGGTGTTATGTGGGCCACACATCGGGTTGTGTTTACATAGCCTGGGGGAGGGGGACTGGGGGAGGGAGGGGGACTGGAGGGAGGGGAGGGGAGGGGGGCTGGCTATGATTACTTTCACTTTGGCATGTTATTGTAAGTCAAGTAGGAACATGCACAATGCCTTAGTTCCGACAACTATATTTAGATTCTGTATAACAATTGTACAAGTGTGTTTCTAACACAGGCTATACTTTATCCATCAAACCTGTCTAGCAAATTTAATTAATTTCCGAGGAAATTCCCAATTGTTTGACAATACGTATGGATCGGCCTTCAAACATGTAACCTATTCCCCCCCCCTCCCCCTCTCTCTCTCTCTCCTATGTTAGCTATTGTCCTTCAAGTTATGCCTTTACAGTAGGAAGATAAATTTGTTTGATCACTTAGCTGTAGTTATCGTCAGTTCCGTGTTGAAATCTGTGAGCATCTGTGTGAATTACAGCTAATTCTATTGGGACCTGATCCAATCAGTGGGGTGAATCTATACTGTGTACTGGTGCTAGCTAATGACTGAGGCTTCGCTGCCCTCCAGTCCTTGTCAGTGTCATTGATCTCGACTCTACATGTTTACCATTACACCCTGTGGCCGTGTTCCTGTCGCGTCACCTCGGGGAGCAGTGGGGGTAAAGTACTCTGACCAAAAAAGTAGTTGTATTGTCAGTGGTTTGAATCGTCGCAAATGGGTGAAAGATTCCCGCAGCGACGTTAAACTCCATATTCACTCACTCACTCAGTGGTTTGAATAGTTTTGTCTTTGTTAAATATATGGCAACATTTCATGATTATGCTATATTATTTTAAAATAAATCTGTTCTCATTTAATGATTTAGTCTGAATTATGTTATCTTGTCCAAGTGTCGTCGTTCTAGTGTTAATGCCATACTATTGTCGTCATACTGATGTCATGGCATATTGGTATCATGTCATATTGATGTCATGTCGTACTAATATGTCATGCTGGTGTCGTGTCATATGATGTTGTTATACTCGTATATTGTCATGCATGGGTGAAATGCTTTACATTTACCTATTAGGTCATTATGACCTGACAGTGCTCTCTCTAACCCTAAACTATTTACACTCGTACGGCCAATTCCTGCACTAAGACGACAATAAGTACGAGTCTAATACAGGTTTTGATATTCTCGTATTAAAATTGATTGCGAATAGAACCCATTCATTCCGAAATGACCGATGGAAATGTATTTCAAAACGACATATACAAAGATGAACGTAGATATCATACTGAAATGGCTGGCAGAGATGTATGCTCAAATGGCATGCAGCAATCATTGCGCTCTCCGGACCAATCAAATTATACGAGGGCATTACCGCGTGAGGAAATACTGCTAGTAAATAAACGGGCATCGTTGGATAGCCGTGATTGGACGTAATTTCCAGTGATTTACTGTAGCCGTGCATGTCCAATACCTATACCACAGCTCATCATAGCACCGCCGCTAATAGATTCCTTCATAAGTGTCGCGGAATCATATCGCGCGGAATCATGTCGTGGAGCTGTGTTGTGGAGCCGTGTCGCGGGAGCCATGTTGTGGGGGTCCGCGTCTCGAGGCCGCGGCCAGTCCTGGTCACGGAGACCACTGGTAATTGGGAATCTAGAAGGGCGGCTCACAGATATTACGTTTATTGAGTCGCGACGCCTCACGACAGATTCAACATCAGTTCCTCCATTTCTCTATTAATGAATATTATTGACGTCGTAAATGAATGTGTTGACATTGCTGACAGATTCGAGATCCTTTCGCCTACGCAAACTTTGTAAATTTCATGTGATTCTTCTGGGGCGAATCACTCACAGGAATTTCCCACCTCATTAATTCAAGTGGACATTTAAGCAATTAGGCTTTTTTATTTTATTTGAAGAGGACATTATTTTATTATTTTATAGTTTTCTTTATGGAGCAGAAAATTCGAAAATGGGTATGGGTAATCTATATTTTAGATATAAAACTTTAATGCGTGTTAATGCTCATGTTATGATACTCGTCGCAAATGGGTGAAAGATTCCTGCAGCGACGTTAAAACTCCATATATATTCACTCACTCACTCATGCTCATATATACCCAATCCCTTTCTGTTGTGAATTTGTCGCAAATGGGTGAAAGATTCCCACAGCGACGTTAAACTCCATATTCACTCACTCACTCTGTTGTGAATAAAATGTTTAAACTAAACTAAACTGCTCATGCTTTTCAGCCTGTTTTTCGTGTAAATGCAAATAGTACATCTTTGTTAGGAGAATATATTCAATGTTATTCAGAGATATATTTAGATCTACAGTGGCTGCTTATGGTTTGCTTTTTAACAGACACTGGCTGAGCAGGTTGTCAGATTTGTAAAATAGCACAGCTGTCAGTTGATGGGAAAGTTTGGACCTCGTTGCAAATTTAACCATTCATCAGCTAAATATTTCAATTATCAATGGAAAATAAAACAACATTCTAGTGACGTTTGTCAGCTTGGCGTTAACGTTGACTGCCGCATAGGAATTTAAATACGAGAAACATGCATGTCAACAAGGTGCACAATTTTGCAGGTCAGCATGACCTAGGTAGGAATTAATATGTAACAATTGGCTCCGGAAAAAACATGAGGTTTACAGCCTGGTAGAAGGACTTTGCATTCATTTCTAGAAGAGGAAATCATGTTTTTTTACGGTGTGGAATGTTGTATAGATCGCGAATGGAGCTGAAATTCTCAATGGATGCCATGCAGAGTGCTGTCAACTAAGTAGTACGACACTGGTGATATATCGGTGTATGCCAAGCTGAACTGCATGCACTGAAATGGAACTAATGCGATACATATATACAGTACAGCATGTAACAGCGTGCTGATACATTTTCAGCTCTTTATAACTTTAGCTGTGCGTTATCATATCTCATAGTGGTTGCATGTTTAAAAAATATATAAATTTAAACAATATTTAATTCATGGGGTTTCCTTCCCACTAGCTGCCAGATCATTGAACTACTCCAGAAAAGCATTGTTAAACCCCAAATCAATAATATACCTGTCAGCATTTTTCCTACTACCTCTATTAGTCTTAGTATTAGCACTATTATTATCACTGTTGACAGTATTACCTTGATTACTATTGTCGCTATTGAACGTGCGCTAGCTTCAATCTAAGGACTCGTTCGCACCAGGACATTTATTATATAAACCACGAAGTGATATTGAGCTGTGAGGTACTTCCAGCATTAACTGGTTACGTTTCCTTAACCCTCTCCATGCTGAGGACAACCGGAAATGCCCTAAAGAGTGGTAGCTGTGCCACATCCTCGTGGCAAATGGGTGAAAGATTCCCGCAGCGACGTTAAACTCCATATTCACTCACTGTACCTCATCCAGCAGGGAGAGGGTTAATCAATGTCATGATCAGATCTTCCCATTGTCTTGTGTTTTGTCTTGTGTTCTTTATGCCATTGACAAGAAGCTTCAGACCTACATGAAAACTAAAAACGCTTTTAGGATTTATCACTGCCCGTAGCCGCCACTAAATGCTACAGTTTCTCTGAGCGATGCCGCCACGAAGGTCATTATCGTCGTTTTTGGTAACCACGACGACCAGGTGTGCGCTAGGTAGCCGCGGTGACGGGTCCGGATGGAGACGACAACTCAGTATTGATCCACGTGGATCTGTCTGCCAGTAGAGGAGTAGTATAGGCAGCGCGGGACAACAGTGTACAGTATTCACAGCATTGTCACAGAAACATGCCAGCAGACGGGCGACCACTGTAGCAATGTTGAAGCAGATACGTGTTGCTGATGTCAATGGTGCGTTTGGTAAGCCACGAGTATTTGTCAGTGTTGTCGGATTTAAGTTGACATTTTGTTTGTCGGTCGATGGTTCTGGTTGATGGTTTTGTGTCGAAGTAAGGTATTGGTCAGATGGAGTTGAAATGATTGGATAAATGGTGACGATTTTGGACAAAATATGTTTGATGGTGAAGTGTGCCAGCAAGTAGGATGGTCCAACGTTGTCAATGTTTTGTGTTCTTGTGTTGATGACTGTGTGTCTTGACTGTGCAATCAGTATTTTCAAAAGACAAACATCTGTGTTTGTAAAAAGGAAATGAAGGAGAATGTTTTCCTTTCAAATATTATGTTGTATTATTTGGTGAAATAGTACATGATTTTACGTTCTTGTTTTAAGTTGTAATAGAAGAAGGTGATGATAATTTCACATATATTTTATTCTATCATTGTATACAATGGTATACTGCCTTGGAACATTGTTTACTATTGATGTTGAGATGTAGTAAACAAACGATGTAGTATACCCATTGATGTCTGCTTACTGCTTGGAAAGTTCTGTCCTACTCAGGCCGTAGTGTTATTGCTAGTGTTTAGATTGTCTAACGGAAGCAATGACACGAGGCACAGTGAAGTGACGAGTGGCGGCCACTAGGGGCTGATGGGACATTTCCTCTTCCAGCGGCCAAATGGCGAATTAGTTCCTGCAGCGAGTCGAGTGTACTGCTGGCTGGGCTCAGTCTACAGTGAGGATGTGTTGTAGGGCAAACAACATCTGAGCCTAGGTAAATACGGCACAGTTAAAACCAGTCTGCGGGTTCTTCATGGCAGTGATGCGAGAGATCTGGCCGTTAAAGGTGTCTACTTGTGATTCCTTTGACATTTAATCGCTGGACATTTTCTTCCAATGAAAACATTTGATCTGTCGATGTCAGTTTTGAGATGCTTGCCGGAATTTATTGGGCGTTGGATGTGTTTTTTTCATCGATTGATGACCGGTTTCTAGGATGTTGCCGCTGTTATTATTTTATTTTTTTCAACCAGAAACTGTTAGATTGGTTTAGGAATCGTGGAAATAATGTAGTTCGTTGTCATTGTAAGCCATTTTTATGGGAAGGGATTCATCCAATATCCGGGTTACGTTGTTATGATTGTTGATCGTGGCATTTGTATGAGATCCGAGTACAGTAAGCCGGTTATCGATTGGAACACACTTGCATTCCCGACCTACATCACCCCCGACATAACTGGATAATTGGCTTCACAAGTAATGACCATATTGTATGCAATCGCTGGCTATATCTTTGTGATTTGAAAGGCAATTATTATGCATGTATTGCTATGTCTTTGAACTCGAGTTGAAACAATCCAAAAATCCATATATGTTATCGGAGTATATTCAGATGGGGAGTAAGATAATATAGGTTATATAACCACACTATGGCGTAGTAGTTTACTACTAAACCTTAAGTAGCAGTATTACCGACCTCAGACCATTCAACCTCAAGTGACAGCTTACTTATATATTATATACGACTGTTTACGTTTACATTGATATTTCAAATTGATAGTCACTGGTGAATGAATATAGGTCAATATATTTACTTGTTAAAGAGACCATCTCGCAACTATTTTTCCATTTATTTAAATTTTTCATATTGCATATATGTTCATTCATTAACTCTTGTCACCATTTTACTACGGTATTTATTCATGATCTCACATATTGATTATGTAGATCTCAATCTCTTTATACACTTGTAGTAATGATGTAATTTGTATTTGGGAAGTCTGGCTTTTGAGATGGTCCCTGGTAGGTGATTACCAGGTCGTGTGACAGATATCTGTGTCACTTTTGCTGAAGAATCGTTCCTCCCAGGTCGGTAATGCAAATATGTAGGTAAATCATGGCAGTCGAGATCCCAGGAATGGAACGAATCTTGGGTGTCGTAATAATTGGGGAAAGTATACAGGATTTATTTGATCTGCATTCAAGTGAGAATATGTGGTATTGATTCAGGTTCCGCAGACTGGCGCTAGACAGTTGTAATTGAAATGTGTGACAGCAGTCGACAGCCCAGCTGACAGCTAATGAAATCAGACAATCAGATAGACTTGTTGATATTAGGTGATGCGAACATGGTGATGGAATTTTTGAAAGTGATGTAAAGCCACCTGTGATACTTACCGGTATGTTGAAGCATATTTAAAAAACATACTTGTATGAAAAACTTATCTTCCTTTCGTGGTCTGGATAGTTAATAACATTATTTTTTTTTAAAGTGAAATGGTTCTTGACACCAAGATGTTCAGTAACCATGGAAACTATTAAATAAGTACTGTAAAGTTTAAAGGTACACTGCCTGGTAACTGAATCTATTATTCTTGAATAGACTAGTTAATTTATTTTTATTTTTCAAAAACATAATCTTAATTAGTAGAACTTAACCTTGTCCCTGCTGAATAAAATCAAAGTGTTCTAGTTCTGCATGTGATTGGGCAACTTAAGTCACCTTCAGCAGGGAGAGGGTTAATCCTTCAGCATTCTAAGCCTATTAAGTTCTACCTAGCTTTAATTACACTTGTTCTGTTACTGTTATGACCATAGAGGCAAATAATACTATTACTGCAGCATATACAGTGTCAACATGATTAGCATAATATTCAAATTATTATTCCATTAAATTCTTATTCTTCTTCTTCTTGCTCGAGTGCTGTCACAAAAAACTCCAATTCAAAAATAAAAATAAAACATTTTTGCTGATCACAATTTGTTCTATATTTGCTTAGAACTATTTGTCTTCAGCATGGAAATGCTTTAACTCTCTCCAAGCTGGAGGCAACTGGAGATGCCCTAAACAGCTGTCAGGGAGAGGGTTATTTGTCTAGAATACCTCGGAGTCTGACCTATGGTTGTGTGTTTTCACGTCACTAAAGCCTCTTTAACATGATAAGCACGATTCCCAAAAAAATGTACATGTTTCTGATGACCAGATTCTGATTCCCTGTGACTAGGATAATTGCCTTTGTATTGATGTCTGCAGAAACATGCTGGTTTCAATGTCTAATGTCTTTGAACTATCTAGATTCTATCGATCGCAAATTGCAAGCTTTTTATTTCCACGTGGAAGACAAGCTTGTGATGTTATTTTTATTTATTTTTAGTCCAAATATTTATGTAACTTCCGTTATGCTTGGAGTTAGCGGAGATGTGGTATTAAGAAGAGATTTAGAGTGAATCCAGCAGTGATGTTAATGTTAATTATTCATGAAAGAACATTTTAAAATTAATTCTTAGATCATGTGTCAAGTTGTAAATAAAAAGATCTTTGCGCAATTTTAAGATTTAAGAACTTTCACATGATTTTGAATTCGTTCATAGATCATGTTTAGTTGTATCTAAATATTTTAAAGCAAATTTAACATTTAAGAACCTTCACATGATTTTTAATGTTTTGAATATTTTTCTTCAGATTTTACTACATTTTATAAACTTTCGCACAGTTTTAATGTTTTAAAATTAATATTTTTCCAGATTCTACCGCAGTATAATGCAGAGCCTTAAAAGAAGGCTAAGTTTTCGGAAGAAAAAAGACCACGTTCCCGAGTGCTCAAAACCCCACCAATGGCAGGAGGACGAAAAGAAGGTCCGAGATGGCACGTGCAGCTTCCAAGTCCGGGTACGTACCACGCACAACCATAGCCAACCTGGGATTCAAACCCAGAGTTGATGGAGTGCGAGTCTAACACTCCACCCACATGGGTAACCGTAAACACAGTCCGCGACCAGACCCCAAGATTACGAAACATTTTTTAGAACAATTTCATGCTCAAGCTCAAGTTTGATATGAGGATTTATGAACAAGATTTTGAGATGAGCATGAAAATGTACTCAGAAAAGTTTCGTGATCTCGTGGCTAGTATGAGCATTTTATATCACGTATGGGTGAAAGATTCCTGCTGTGATGTAAAACTATAACTCAATCACTCGTATATCACAATGTAATCTCTTTGGATCTATTTCTTGGAAATTGGCTTTCTGCTGGGAGCTTGCGTGCGAATAGTATAAGAAATGGGTTACGGAATTGATTACCTATCATGTAAGAAGAAAGCGATAATAATTGAGGAGAAAAAACCATTATGGATGTCTACGGTGTTGGGGTGGCGATGGTGTAGAAGTGGTTAATGCATTGGAGTAAGAATAATCCAATCTAGCAACGGTTTGCAGGTTTAACCCTCTCCCTGCTGAATTAGCCACCAGCACTGCTTTTTAGGACGTCTCTGGTTGCCTCCAGCATGGGGAGGGTTAATCCAACCCAGGGGACCGTTTATGTTCTGAACTGTGGCGAGGTTGAGTGTTTTGAGTAGTACTAGTAATACACCAGGGTCATTTTGACATTTATGATAAATTACAAATTACATTTCATCCACAGTACTTGGGCTGCATCGAGGTTTTCGACTCCCGTGGGATGCAAGTTTGTGAAGAAGCTGTCAAGGCGTTAAAATCGGTAAGTAATATTACAGCCGACCTGCCCAACCTGCCCAAAATCATTGGCTGTTGTGTGAAACCCAACATATTCATTGGCTGTTACGTGAATGCCAACAAATTCATTGGCTGTCTTGTCGGCAAGTAGCTTTCCTTTTGAGGACAAACATGTTACGAGTTTCTGAATCTCGTCCGTTATTTCATATTGATGATGGCAAGGGAAAGCGTATGACGTATCTGAAACATATTTTCATGATATATTCACTGCCAGCCTGTCAAATATAAAACATGTCTGGGTTTTTAGTTTATTTGAGCAAATATGTCGACAAATCTTGTAGTTGGATCTAAATTTATGTTAGAAATGTCCAGTGGTGTGATCACATGTACAAAGCTAAGTTAGCTCCAGTTGTCCTTATTTGGAGCATCTTCTTGAAACAGTCTTATGGATCACTACTGCTAATAGTGCTATGCAATGTTAAAAACTGCCCTATTCGACATATGTGACCCAGCACAGCAAATTCAGTCACTTGTCCCCAAAAAAAATAATTTAGTTATTGTTATAATCAATTTCT
>JAVCKZ010060485.1:0-15562 GCA_034780755.1 Lepetodrilus elevatus
TGCCCTAAACTGACAAGTCGTGATATTAGTGAAAGATTCTAGAAAGCGACTTTAAACCCCAATTTAAAAAATAAAAATAAAAATAATAAAAAATACTCGTATTAGACCCTGACTAGCTCGTCAGATGCTTGCGGTGAAGAAGCAAGAACGCGAACTAACATATAACCGCTCGTTCAAACGTAATCAGATAAAATTACCACGATCAAATTTCAACTGACATTCTAAAGTTGCATGTAATACTAGGAATGGAATACGAGTAATCTAAATGTGAACACTGCGGACAGAAATAAGACAGGACAGATAGAAAGACAGAAGGACCTACTAGTACCATTACAGAAGGTTTTAGTAGCAATACCACCCGCCGTCACACAAACATAAAGAAACCATAGAGAATCATACTCCATGAGGTAGCTGCTGATGTTCTAGCCATACTGATGAGTCTTTCAATTGTCATTAAGTTGGATTCGACCGGGAGTGACGGGATATCCCACTAAGAGTGTGACGCCAGGTCCTGGGTGATACTGACCAGAGGATGGGGTGCATGGGAGGGCAAACAGTGAAATTAATTAGTTTCCCATGCGCAAACCAAGTTAATTAACGCGCACCATGTCTCGCATATGGCGCTCCGTCGGCGCTGAGAACAGTCGGATAAAAATTAAACTTTGCCGCGAATGAGGGGAAAGGATGTGTCATTTTTTTTTATTCTCTCCTCATCGCGGGCTGTATCTGGCCTTCCTTGATCCGTGGGCCCAATAACTCGGTGAACAAACGCCGCTACAAAGAACGTTTACGGTAAAAATGACGTCAAAGGAAGACGATTAACAAAAGCGTTTTTTTGCTACGTTAACTTTCCTCGCCTTTTCGGGGAACCAGCTCTGCTCTCAAGGCCAAGTCAAGACTCGAGGGGTGTCGACTCGGTTCGAGGAGAAAATAGTTTTCGTGAAATTGAGTAAGCTGATGAATTCATGGGTGTCGTCGGACAAAAGCCCCTCTTTTGTGCGATAATTACTGAAATGAATCCTCGTTAGGTTTATTCCACGCGATTACACCGCATGTCCCTCCGGTGCGGGTTTCGCGGGGAGACGGAGCCGAGGCAATCTTGTATCCAGATGGACCGCAGTGCCCAGCGTTTGTCAACGTTCCGCTTCTCTACCTTCTCCACAATGTCCCCGTCTCTGATAATGCACGTCCACTATTGAACCCAGGTTGAAATCGCAACCCATGAATCTTGGAACGTTCTGGGTGATTTCATCTGTAATAGTTTTATTGCTCTCACAATTCCGCGTGGAAAACATAAACATATTCAGTTGGTGGTCTCTTGTGTATTGGCTGTTTAACGGAAGCAGTAGTTAGTTAGTTAATTAATTATATTTCAGTCTCTCTATTTCGGAGTGATACTAACATACCAGATCGAGGCAGTAAATATACACTCTGAATTAAAGAAGAGAGTTGTGGATTTAAAAAGGTTATAAGTTCGAAGTAGAAATAGCAATCTCCTTTTCTACGAGAAATAGTTATCTATCGTTAACTGAATGGCTAGTTATCGTAGTAGCACTAGGATGGCTCAATTTACACTTCATAGAAATTGGAATAATTATGGTTTCGATTTCAATTGTGTAACAATTGTATATATATTTCAATTTTGTTTAATATAGATTAGAAATAAGAAGAAGACGAAGAGGAGGAGGAGGAAGAAAGACAATAATAGCAGTAGTAGTAGTAGTAGTAGTAGTAGTAGTAGTAGTAGTAGTAGTAGTAGTAGTAGTAGTAGTAATAGTAGTAGTAGTAGTAGTATGCATTTAACAAGAATACCGGATATACCTACAAAATGTATGTAGTAGATTGTATGATGGGTTGTTCCCCAAATATTACTTTTAAAACAGAGGCCAGTATAATTTTCCAACGTTCAACTGTACAATGCTGTAATTCCAACGTCAAATAATGTTCATGATCACTGGTATGAAATAGTGTGTGCTTGTTATTTCACAATCAAAATTAAAGCAATTTACTCCCTGAGAATACGATACTATCGCCTGCAATAAATACTTGCTGAATGCTTGCAATGATATCAACATTACGCTGTCAATGATCAACCTATTACAAAACTTTATATTTCATGGTTTATAATCATACTCGTGACCAACGCTTTAACAATAGAATATATTTGTAATTCAAACATTTAAAAAACGCACATATTATAATTTCTAAACATTCCGAAAATAGCCTTTTAAACAACCAAATTGAATATTATGCATGTTCAGTAACTATTTCCAGTTACTTTCTAAATGTGTGGTTCTGTAGACATCGTTCTTCATCCTAGCTATCATGTCCCACGAGTCTCCTTATCAGAGTTGGCCTTCGGGACGATAATTAGTTTGGATTTCAACTCTACATATTCTTAGCTGAATTGACTCATTCACAAAGTATCGCGTATTTATTTAGTCTGTTGCACGAAGACTTACTGCGTCCCGGAATACTAATAGACTTGATCGATTGTCTGGACAGTAAATTTACTTTTGTTATTTCTCAGAATAGTTTAGTTGTCCTTTAAGCAAGATAAGTTGCCAGAACACTGTAGTGTTGTATTATCAGAGTATGCACTATATGTTCAAAAGTTATTAATGTATTATTGTATGTATTTCATTGTTTTCTCATTATATCACATGATGTGATTGTTCATGAGAATAAACTCTGTTCTGTTCTGTTATGGGATGTACAGTTTAGACAATACGGTGTCCCTGAGTTAGTTGTTTGACACTGACAGGGCTTAGAGCCGCTTTCAATATTGTTTCACTCTTCTTTAATTTGAGTACTAGTATTATGACATTGGAGACATGATGATGGATAGTGAAACAATTCCTGCTATATTTTATGTCCTTCACAGAAGACGTGAGCGTACAATCTATATGCATACGGTACCTATCATTCGCTTGTATACGGTACCTATCTAGCCTATAGTGCTAGACTAGATTAGGTTAGGTAGTATACGCACGGTTTACGAATATCAAAATCATGCTTTACAAATTCATATCACTATGGGAAAACAATGATTTATATTTGAATACTGATAAATTGGTAGTTTTTCTTCCTCAATGTCCGGGTCTTACAATTATTATTATTTTATATATACAGAAAATAAGGGAACGTATAATGGTAACACTTTTAGTATAGGCAAATTCAAAGTGCCACAGTTAACCAACCCAATAAGACACGTGCATGCACGTAAAATATGGTATTGCCCATGCATTTTCGCACTTGGGTTGAAAATCTCATTACAATTAATTTACTCAGTTTTGAGAAATACCACTTTATGTGTTCGTGTTTTAATGTGTTCCGTATAGGAATATCAGTATCGTTCCCTTATTTTCTTACGGTAGTATATATTATGCGGGGGACTTTATATACAATTCAAGTTCAGATTGCTGCAGTTGAAGTGTTATATTTCATGATATACCAATGTGGTTCTGGTATGGGTCCCGTGCCACAAAACAGTCCTAACTCTACTACCTTTATAGTTATAGAGCCGTAACTGCAACCATACGGACATAGGGATAGCATGAGTCTTGTAGTCGCTGTACTATGACTTACCAAGACTCATGCTATGCCTATGGTTGTTCTTAGTTCTTGTCAAAGACGGTTCGTGGAAATCATTTTTATTTTTAATGATATTTTCCATTAAAAATGGAAAGAAAATTGCCACGAAACGTCTTTGATAAGAACCAAGTTATGGAGTCAGGAGGGTCTCTTTGATTGTCGTGGCTATCACCCAATACGCTCATCCTTATATCTAATGCTACAACTGTTTGCATATTTAATTATACATAATGTCAGAGGATAGATTAATCTCTCAAAATCAATAGATGGCTGTGCAATTTTAGACTGTACGAGTTTCGAATTACACACAATAGGTTTGGCGATAACCAATAACTTGACCTTAGATATTTTAAAGGAATATACATTTATGTCAATGTTTAGAACTAACGATGTATAGTTTTAACTCTCCATGCTGAAGGAAACCTGAGATGTACAAAAGAGCAGTTCATGTGTCTAACCCAGTAGGGAGAGGGTTAATAAGTCGACATAATATATTATAGATTCATATGTAGATACTTATGTCAGTATATGAAAACGGTATGGGAAATCTATTATTTTGATTTCACGATAATAAGTACACTGATGGTATGATATGAAATACTAGGACATGATTTATTAAAACTGTTATCTTCACAGTAGTTGTGATCATAAAAGTTCACATTAATCGCTAAACTGATAATGGTATTGAGAACTATTATCAAACCAGGGAACTGATTCAAATCAGCATCGTGATCATGTATACGATAGTAGAGCTCAAGAAAGTGGATTTTAAAACTATTTGTTTCGCAATATTTCCATGAAACTCCCTGATATTATAGGCCTACTACAATGTCAATGATCATGTGGCGGGTGGCCAATGGTAAGACGTTTGGAATTAGGATCCAGGTTTAAATCAGCTCCTCTCAGCATCTAGATTTGCGAAAGTTACCTTTCTGTGAAGCGATATTGATAGAATGCGCTGTCTGTATCGTGGTAATAAAGTTATCATTCTTGGTCAACATATATTATAATATAATGATCTCAAAGATCAAACTATATGTTTTAGCATACACCAATACTCTATGGTAAGCTACACCGTTACAGGAGGAGGTGACTTACCATCACAGTTACTAGGGTAATCTATAGATCCGTTAACGAGGCGGACCTTTGATAGGATGCGTTGTCTGTACCGTGGCAATGTAGTTATCATTCTTGGTCAGCATAGTATTATATATATATAATGATCGCAAAGATCAAACTATATGTTTTAGCATACACCGGTACTCTAGTCATGATAAGCTTTACAGTGGGAGGTGACTTACCATCACAGGTGCTAGGGTAACCTATAGATCCGTTAACGAGGCGGACCTTTGATAGGATGCGCTGTCTGTACCATGGCAATGCAGTTATCATTCTTGGTCAGCATATTATTATATATATATAATGATCGCAAAGATCAAACTATATGTTTTAGCATACTCCGGTACTCTATCATGATAAGCTTTACAGGAGGTGACTTACCATCACAGGTGCTAGGGTAATCTATAGATCCGTTAACGAGGCGGACCTTCGAGAAGGCGGCCCAAGACAGGATGTCGCCCGTGTCACGGTGACCGCAGACAGGGAGGGTATCAGGAGCCTTGGACACTGTCCAGATATTCATTTGATATACGCGGCCCTCAAAACCATTCCCTGCAATAAAAAAGGGGCCATCAAAACCATTTTTCCAAGTATGCCTGTTCACATAAAGACTTGTCCTTGCTTTTCTTCTTTCAAAATGCTGCTTAAGGAAATCTGTTCACTCTACAAAATGAATAATGTTTTAACAACTAGCTCTGATTGCGCTAATTATTATTATTATTATTAATTATTATTATTATTATTATTATTATTATTATTCCAAAAGGTATGTATCTATTATTTCCAGGATCGGAATTTAAAACCGAATACCTCCAAGGAGAAGAGAGCCATGAGAACGGAATGGAATGTCTTTATCCAGAGGATGTTTCGTGGGAGGTGTCCCGTCTACTGACGCCACCAATATGCCCGGGCTGATAGTTAGATGACAGTAGAACCATCGATCTGGGATAGTCTTTCCGATAATATTGACATTTCTGTAGATTTAAAATAAAAGAAACATGTCACAGAACATGCATGATTCCGTAAAACAAAATAATGACTCAATAAAACAAGTTTAAAACAATAACTAAAAATAGAAATAAAAGTAAAAGAAAATGCATTATATAAATGGATTAATCTGAAATAATCGACGTCATGAGCAAGATAGCGTGTAGCGAAATATAAATGTTAACTTTATTAGTTCTTACTGTGTCATGCTATAGCGTGACAATCAGTTCAAGGTGCTTTGCGATAGGTTGATTATATTTGTGTACAAAGGCCTACTTCGGGAGGTTACGTTAGTTTAGCCAGGAAGTGTCATTACGCATGTCTATTTGTTGCTAGACAAGCTTTCGTGCTTCGTGGGCCTTCCTATGGCACGTTCGTGACATCAATCTAGCATTGCTTTCGCGACTTCGAGCGAACTCTAGCATTGCTCTAGATCCTCGAGAAACCGCCCGAAGTAGGCCATATACATGACAAACCTATCAGTCATGAAGACCAGATGTTCATGTCTGTCCAGATGGAGACGGAGAGTGTTTGAAGCGCGCAGCTTGAGTATGTCTGAAAACCCGGATGTTGACGTCATCTTCATCCAGAATGTCAGAACGAAGCTTCCGCCTGTTCCGCTCAGATCGATCTCCGCCTCCGCGTTGCCGCCGGATGAAAATGCTAAATCGTAATCTGAAATAGAAATGCAATAATATGATGGCAATAGTGTAGGACGTACATGCCCCGTGATCACGAAACTTTTCTGAGTACTCATCTATTAAGGTTTTGTTCACGAATCCCCATATAGGATTCGTAATCTCGGGGTCAGAACAGCTATTCACAAAACGGTCGTACTATGTAGTCCGGGCGTAACGAAGTACTTTCTTCCTGCTATTGTAAAAGCATGGCACACAGACTGATTTAGGCCAGGACTACGGTACGACCAGTTCCTGCAATGTAGGCCTAGACTCTGAACATTGTCTTAAGGACTATTGGAGCGTATAATGAAATTGGCCTATGACCCAACACTCATGATGATACGAATACCCTCATTGGCTAATTTCATCACTCGACCGTAACTCTAGGGTTAGTCGAGTGATGAAACGAATACGCTCTTGGAGATCTAATATTTGCGTCAATGTTATTGGAATGGATTGTTTCGATCGATTTGTTCCGAATGGTCTCCGAATGTGGCGAGTACACCACTTCTCCAAACAAATGTCCATACTATTGCCCATCCTCGAAACGCTTGCCATTATGGCCACACCAAACCTCCGTCAAATAGGGTGAAGTCATAATGACCTGAGTTTCGAAGATGACTATTGCCTATCAAACGTCTTACCTTGACAGTCTGTTTCAGCCTTTGACCCCTGAAACAGAGTTGTCTTCCCGGATCTGCAAATCCGACAAGAGTTAGCTGCAGGACCTTCTTGGTATTGACCCACTTCACATGGCATGCATGGTTCGACTCCGTCCTTGGAGAAGGTTCCAGGTCGACATTCGGCTATAATATTCCCCGAAGATTTTTTAAAAGTATTTTACATTGGGATTTAGAGTAGCTTTTAAAGATTAGTTCACTTCTCAGTTTAAGGCAGGAGGAAACCCGCGGCATCCGTAGCGCTGAATGTTGCAGTAAACCTGCGAGCACCGGCTGGTACTGAGAGACCAAGGATGATATCTGCATTGCCACTCTATAGACAGCGCATCAAATCAATATCGCGTCAGAAATGTAACGTTCGCGGACTTTGATGCCGAACCTCCGGGGCGGGATTTGGACTAGAGACCTTGGCTCCAAAATTCATGTGACAATGCGCTACCAGCAGCCCATTTTTCTGAAGCTATCGTATACGCAAGTCGTTAAGCCTTCGTGAAGGAAAATTTGATGATCCCTAAAAGACAAGCTTTAATTTCCTCTTCGAAAGCTTAAACTATTAGGTATAAGATTTGCTTTGAGCCCCGAGATTACGAAACTTTCTGAGCACAAAAACGTACTCAGACTATGACGTCACATGACGCTTTATGAACAAAATTCTGAGTCGAGTACGAAATCGTACTCAGAAAAGTTTCCTAATCTCGGGGCCAGGGACGTCCTTTTAGTTGGATAGCAGGTTCTAGGGTAAATTAAGCATATATGATGATGAAGATACCAGTGCAATCGTCGGATCTCTCTGCTCTTGGCTGGGTGGTTGTTTGACCTCTAGGGCAGGACACGCACGTATTTTGACCGGATAAAGGCTGGAATGTTCCCTTGGGGCATTCTTCGCATTTCCTAGAGTAGCTGTTGTAGAATGTTCCTTTAGTACAACCCACTGGAATGATAAGTGCACAGCATATCCTTAAAAACCGGAGGGCCTGTATTCTAGAAACATCTTAGCTAAGAACTTCTTAGTGAGAAACGATGTCTTCAAAAATTAACATAAGCAAAAACCCAGTTGGAAAATTCTTAGTACTTAGAACTTCTTATGATTTACGAGGTTTCGAGAATACGGGCCCACATTCCCAAAGCTTTCGTACCCGTAACGACATCGTTAAGACTTCGTGGAGGAAAATTGGACTTTCTGGATCATCACATTTTCCTTCACGAAGGATTAACGATGTCATTACGATAGCTTCGGGAACATGGCCCCCGGGCCTCTTATTTGACGGGTGTTGAGAAGACCTATATAGTGTTACATTAGAGGAGGATGGACAACAGCGAGCACTGGTCATTACCGCTAGCCGAGACCAGTAGGAGCATCTTCTGTCATTGTCCAGAATCTAGACGTCTACCAGTATGGCACCCTAATGCATTCAGCTTGTAGTGTGATAATAGAGACGATGCAACTTTGTCTACTTCTATCACACCCTACTTCTATTAACTTACTGGCACTGACACTGATATTAACATCACATTGTTGACGGAACTATAACTACCTAGCTAATAGTACTCACCACAACTGTAAGTTTTATACGACGGAAACGTTGCCTCAGGACATTCTAGCTTCACTCCAGCACTTTCAACCTCAACAGCAGCGTTGGGGACAAGGTACGGCGGAAGTAGCTTAGAGTTACTTCCCTTTAGGTCCTCCTTCATCAAGGTCAATAATTCCTCAGTGTTTTTCTCCATCTTGGAAGCGATGTCCGTCGAGTCTTTCCACATGTCCAAGGACGTTGCAATGTCCACCTTCAACGCGACCTTGACCTTTGGTCTTCTGGCATTCAGACTTCTACGTGTTCTGATCTTTCCGCATAGAACCTAGAAATAGTATGAATATAAGTCTGTGCATCTGAGAATGTTAGATAGCCACATCAAGGTGACAAAGGAATAGTGAAATTGGGAAACATGCCAATATGCCTTCTATTCGGTAATGATAATAATAATGATGATGATGATAATGATGGTGATGATGATGATGATATGTGATGATGATGATGATGATGATAATAATGATAATAATAATGGTGATGATGACGACGACGACGACGATGGTGATGATGGTAATGCTGGTGATGATGATGATGATGAAGAAGATGATGATGATGAAGATGATGATGATGATGAAGATGATGATGATGAAGATGATGATGATGATGATGATGATGATGGTGATGATGATGATGATGAAGTTGATGATGATGTTGATAAAAACAAACACAAAAATAATAAGAAGAAACACCAACCAGGGGCAAAGCTGCTATTAGGCCAGGTCCCGTCTCTGCAGATAAGTATGTATTCAGAAAGCAATCTCAAGATTGTAGCTCAGTCCTTGGGTCCCCCTTTGCACTTCATTTCACCCGTGAGAACGCCCCTAAAAACATGTAAACATCATGGCCATACCGTGGCATGCGTACCTGGACATTTTCGGGTTTGCTGTCGGTCTTTTTCCAGGTGGTAGTGAAGGGAGTGTTCTGTAGAGCTGCGATGAAGTTCTCCTTGATCTGTGTCTGTGTTTTCGGATCCGGACATTTTCCTTGGTAGTAGTGCATCGAGATGGACATCACAGCTTTGTGGGCGCCTCTAGTTACTATAGGAATGGAACATATTGTTGAAGATTCTTCTTTTTCTTCGGTTTGGTGTTTATTTTACAGTCGCCTTCCAGCATTGCTGATTTCGGCAGACTGATCCCACCTTGGGACGCATGAGTGGTAAAGAGAGGTGGAAGCTTTGGGTGACTTAGCACCATCTTTTTCAATTTACTATACTTGGTTGGAGATTAAAAGCCTTTATTATTATTTAACTGTTCTGTTCTGTTCTGATGAAACTATGTTCGGCAGAAACGTCATAGACCCTCCGGGATAAATACTATCCTATTTTCACCAGACTGGCATCTTGGAATGCTTTCAGGGCTGCCTTCGCGATAGGAACATTATTGCGTCTATTTTATAGTTATCATATGGCATACATTTTTAAATTATTTAATTTTTTAATATAGCATATGGCATACATTTTTAAATGATTTTTTTGTGTGTGTGTATAATTAATTTATATTTTTATTTATGATGACTTCTTTGACCTACTTTCACATGGAGGCACTTTGCCGTTAAAGTTCCACTTCCCACTTCCTGAACAGACGAAGAGTTTCCAAGCGGAAAAGTTTGGGGGTATGTCCGTCCCTGTCATGCACTGCATCTGACAGAATCGCCCCGCCTCCCAGAGGTCACATGCCAGCGCGCCATTGTCTGGTGGGCTTGGCTTAGGACACGGCTCAATGGCTGAAAGGTGGTTGGAAAATGTGTAAAATATATTCATTGTGATTGTGGAATTGGTTAATAAAACATTTCCCCTCATAAAGACTTTCTATTGAAAAGCCATTCACCTGTTAAAACAATTCCTGCCATATAATATAAAAAAAAGTCCAATTAAAAATAAAGCAACAAATCATTCCTCCAATTTATTTTAGCTTTATTAATAACACGTTTTCCTCTAACGAAACTTTTCCCGTTCACAACTGTGCTAATAAGCTGGGTATTTCCATTACTTTGTATACTACCTTTTCGATTTTGTTTGAAAGATTGGCACTTCAACGTGTTTGCCATTCATATTTGAAACTGTCAATCGAAACTGTCTCAGTACAGTTGGTTGTACAGTTTATTAAGAACTCTGTAGCTAAACGAATACGGCGTTCCTTGCTCTAAACATTGGCAATAGTAATCCACGGATACTTATTATTCGAAACGAAATACGAACTGCCAATTTTTCAAATAAAATGTAAAATAAATCACTAAAAATCGAAAAGATTTCTACGAAACGTCTTTGACAAGACATTTATACTGTTGTAGCTGTAGAAATGGTACGTAGAAATGGTGACCTCTGACCTGTACAAAGAGGTCGCCCGTCTGACCAGTCCCAGGACGCGAAGGGAGGCATCGTCTTGGACTTGACGCATTCGGTAGTTTCCGTGCCATTTAGGATCCAGCCCGCCTGACACTTGAAGGAGCATCTAGAGTTTAATCCAGTTCCTGTAGGACAGTTCACACTCATGTAGGGCAGGGCGTACTGGACTGGGCACGTCAAGGCTGGAAACAAATAGGAGCACAGTTGTATTGGCCTATCGCGAGCTGTCAATCGGAGTATAGTTATTCGTAAAGTAGGGCGTGACTCGAATTCCGATGCCAACCTTCCGGTTAGTGGTAGTACCTGCCAGCCAATCGGAGTAGAGCTATTATTTAGCCAAGCAATCGGAGTACAGTTATTCGTAAAGTAGGGCGTGACTCGAATTCCGATGCCAACCTTCCGGTTAGTGGTAGTACCTACCAGCCAATCGGAGTAGAGCTATTCTTTAGCCAAGCAATCGGAGTACAGTTATTCGTAAAGTAGGGCGTGACTCGAATTCCGATGTTAGCAATGTGCGACAAACATATATTAGTATTTAAACACTATTATAAAATGGTAAAACTTCGTGTATATACATGTATATGTGAGTGTACATGGAATCCAAATGCGTATACAATTATATAATGTTATCTCATGTATAAAGTATGCTATACTATAATCCAAATAATAATAATAATAGTAACAATCATAAAAATAGCAACGACAATACTACTACTACTACTAATACTGCTGCTACTGCTGCTACTGCTGCTGCTGCTGCTGCTGCTGCTACTACTACTACTACTACTACTACTACTACTACTACTAATAATAATAATACTATTACTATGCACTAGAACAATACCTTTAACAATGACTTTGAATCTACATGGTCTCGCTTTGTTCCCTGCGGCGTCTTCGGCTTCGTACGTGACGTCATAAGCCCCAACGTCCACCAAGTCCCCGTTCTTGACCTTGCTGATCAACCTGGGATAGATGACCTCCATACTGTTGTCCTTGACCCTGGGCTCTCCCCACGTGATCAAGGCTGACGTACTTCCTTGCCCGACGGTGGAAGCGATACTTGAAGGACAGATAGCAAATCGGGGTGGTTCTTTATCTGCCGAAAGATAGATCATGAAAGTGTACTAAAATAAATTTCATAATCTCCGGGCCTGTTATGATCGTTATTTATGTCTAGGATAGGCTCTTTCTGTGAAATCTATTCTTTCTTAATAATCCGAAAACGAGTAATGATGTTCTTGAACAGGAATATTTATGAGTGTACATAGACTCGTCTTCGGGAAGGGACTCACCCACACATACGGGTTCCTGACCCCTCCACGTCATGTCAGCTGTGCACACCCGGACACGAGACATCCCGGATTTGAGGACGTAACCCCTCTTGCACGTGTACGAGCAGACGCTTCGGTACGAGTTACCGTTCGTGCAAGTAAAGATTCCTGTTTCGATTGGCATCAAAACCGGGCACGAAATAACTGGAAAGAAGTAATTAAAAAAAATGTGTTTAGATATGCTTTCAATATTATTTAACTTATACCACGCGCGGCTTGTCATTTCATGACCAGGAGGAAACCCGCGCGCAACATCTGTAGCGCTGAATGTTGCGGTAAACCTGCGAGTACCGGCTGTTACTGACAGACCAAGAATGATAACTGTACTGCCAACGCACCTACGGAAGTAGGCCTAAATTAATATGTTGTGAATAGTGTGCAAATAATAATGTTTGAACGCATTCCAACAGCGTTCTTCAAACGCGTAAAATATCAAAAAAATGTTACTTTACTCGTCAAACATTTAATTTTCTTATTTTTATTAAATTTATTGAAATATTATTTCTAATTTTCAGCGGAGTGTCTTTTTGCCAAAACCTCCAAAATGTTAAATGTTAATCTTTTAATATACAACTCCGAAAGAAATGCATCCAATGTCTTCGACGTGGAGTCCTCCCCATACTTTGAAAAATAAATGATACGTTTATTTATCTTACTTGTACACTTGGGGACATGACTCGACCATCTGCCACTTCTCTCGCACGTTATCTCCTTGTGTCCTTCCAGCCGGTAACCTTGGTAACATCCGTACTCGCACGTGCATCCGTACACGAAGTCCGACGATGGGTGGCACGAGTAGTAGCCATTCTCAAAGTTCGGGTTCGAATCCCTTTTACATCTTATCACTGGAAAAGTTCAGTTCACAGAATATAAACGATGCTTTAAAAAACCTATTCATTTTAACTAATTAAACCTAGACTGAATGTTTGTATTACTTTAAAGGCATAATATCACAGTCCGACACAGATTATAGTTAAACATGCAAAGTACATACACATCATAGCTATTGCACCTCCAAATTCCATTGCAGTTTACACTTCCTGGTATAACCAGTATAAAATACATCCAATCTCACATTTCCTATGATTTACTGACTAAGGGAAATAACTCCACTCAGTAAACATGGTCAAAGTAACTGTCACGACCACTGACGCCATTTATGGGCTAGTCGTTGCTATTTAATACACATTATATACAAAATAAAATGTAGATAACTAGTGAGACACTGGCTGCATAAAGTACGTGTGTAGTAAAAACAAATGCATTTATTTTCAGGTAAAACCGTGTTCGACCACACGGTCAACCATCTGTGATAGTATGCATTTAACTTCACTTTAATTTATTAACTAATTATTTCAAATTTCCTCAAATATTGATAGATTATATATTTTATCTACCGTTTGAAAACAAATCTAGGTGGGTTTTTTCTGCATACCTGTATTTTGCTATAACGGTTATCAGTCACATTACCTTGGACAGTGACATTGAAGCGACATTTGCCCAGATTTCCGGAGCTGTCTCTGGCCATATAGGTGATGGTCTGTGAGCCCTCCGTAAACGTGAAGTGGGGGCCTGCGCCATGACGTCTGGCTCTGAATAATAATAATAACAACAATAACAAAAACAAAAACAATAACAATAATAATAATGATAATAATAATAGTAGTAGTAGTAGTAGTAGTAGTAGTAGTAGTAGGCCCGCGCCATGACGGCTAGTTCTGAATAATAATAATATAATAACATCAATAACTACAACAACAATTATACTACTAATAATAAAAATAATAATAATAATAATAATAATAATAATCATAATAATAATATGCATATTAATAATAAATATAATAATAAAAACTAAGCATAATAATATCAAAAACAACAACAATAACAACAAAAACCACCACCACCACCACCATCATCATCATCATCATCATCATCATCATCAACAACAACAACAATAATGATAATAATAATAATAATAACAATAATAATAAAATATTAATAATAATGTTGGAAGATCTGAAATTGATCCCTTGGTATGTTTCCAAATACCATTGTCAATCGTTAAAATATGAACAATTTGATCGCAGTCTACAATCACTAATATTAATCATTGGGTTATCCGCTGTGTATTTCGCAAGTCGACATTACGATATCTTACGATGAACTACTCTAGATGTTCTTATTAATAATAAACACGAGACCTTTCCTGGGACACAAATGATTGGTGCCAAGGTGCTCGAAAACGTTCAGAGATTGACGATTATGATGCTCTTCTCTGCTTCAAAACACAATTAACCTTTTATAGAATGCATGGCCTTTTAAATATATTAATGTCTCCCCTTTTAATAGCAGATACCATTCTATAGCCAATAGCATGCTATCAGGCAATATTTACGAGCGTATTCGATTCATTTATTCGACCAACCCTAGGGTGATTAAATATAACCAATGACCAAACACTCATGATGATACGAATACCCTCATTGGCTAATTTCATCAGGCGATCGAGATGTCACCCTAGGGTTGGTCGATTAATTGAATCGAATACGCTCGAATACGCTCGAATACGCTCGAATATCGAATATCGAATATTCAATCTATAACATGAAACAATCAATCTTCAAAGCGGCTCTAAACTTCCATTTAACCAATCAAAAGAAAGGCCTACTTTATCTGACCATCCTCGACGTCGTACGCAGTGGGCTCTTCCCACGTGACCTGCGTAGTAATCTGAAGATTGTCGGCAGTCTCCATCATGTTGGGAGGACACGTGATCACGGGCTCATACTGATCTGTCCAATGAATGAAGCCGCTCTCTTTATTATGGGACAGTTATCATTCGCGCTGGTTCAAACGTTAAAGGTTAGTTTAACCACAGGCGTTTTTCAGAAATATTGTATTCGTAATATATATAATAGAATGTTATTCTATTATTACGAATCCAAAATTTCGTAATATTGGTTAAACATAGGATTATTAAATCAAGAATTAAAATTTATTTTTCAACAAATAACCTATTTTGTATTTTATTGGTATTGTGAATATAGACAATAACCTACGAGGTACGAGAGATAATCGGTAATCTCTCGTACCGAGTGGGTTATTGTTTATATACCACATAGTCAAACTTAAAGAAAACACTGTAAATAATTACCAAATTTGTTTGAGCCTCCGGCGTGGGAACTTACCAGCTGCTTACAGACAACAGTGCGATTAGCTGGTTATTTAT